>BQNB010011284.1:0-81820 GCA_026074375.1 Tanacetum coccineum | reverse complement strand
GAGAAACACTTTCAATTTATTAATACTTTGGGTTTTCTAATCTAAGTTAGTCTAATCTATGTTAAACCTATGTTAATCCTATATCTAATGGATAAGGGGGGGTTTTAGCCTGAGAGACTGGCATAGGTTTTGTGGTGACTAAAATCAATTCAAGATGCTAAAACACACACAAGCAAATTAACAGAAGATAAAAGAGCAGTCTAGCCAAATATAAGACTTAGGAGTTACTTCTTCCTAAGACCTAGACACGTAGAATTCTATCACAATTAAACGCATCTGCATAAAGCATCCTTATTTGCTTATTGTAATCTATCTTAGGGATTAAAGTAATGGTGATCTTGTTAAACCCTAGCTCATAGAGACTTTACCCACTTATTGCTTAACGACTCTTTATATACTAGTAGTCCACTGTCCGAGTCCTTACCAATGGAATAAGAACGTACTCATTAAAACCAAGCTCACTAAACTAAAGGCAATGATAAGTCAATATTTGTGATCCTTTGATTCTAGATATATAAATTGCAATATGGGAGCTATCCCGGACTCTTAGCCTACGCCTAAATAACACCGAAGTTGCAGCGCATTAAATATGTAGGACTAGACCCAGTTGAATGATAGGTCGCATACTTAAGCACGTAAATAAGTATAAATTGATAAACATAAACAAGTAATCAACGATAAATTAATAATCGAGATAAACAAACCAAACATTAAGATCTTCATAATAATAGCTAATACCCAAAGGTATTAGCCTTCAAACGTCATAATTAATACAAGAGTAATGATTTAGCCAAGGTAAACTAACCGAGTTAACGAATGATACCAAAAACTAAACGATTACGAATGTATAAGAAATTACATGTTGTCTCCTATGGAATTAATTGTGTTGCTCGACCTCTTCTGCTCTTTTGCTCCTCTGAAAATCGACTTTTATGGTTTAGGTATGGAGAATATGATTTAACACACTTAAAACTCGTTTTTGAGTTTTCTATTTATAGGGTCTAGAATATGGTTGATACAGCGTATCCAAAGTCTTGGATACGGCGTATTGGGGTTTCTTGGAGTAAGGACCACGTTTGATATCTTCCAGAATATTTTATTTCCATATAGCTTGAATATGACGTATTGCCTTCTTCTAGATACGGCGTATTGGATCTTTGTTTCCTTCGTGGTCTTTGGTGAGTGCGGGCAAAGATACGCCGTATCTTCCTTGATGGATACGGCGTATTGGATGTCAAAACAATAATAAAATATCTTCGTTTAAGCTCTAGAATGCGTGTCTTTTAGTTAATCTTCACCAAGTACTCCATAATTACATCAATTCTCAAAATGGGTTAATTACATGGGATAAATGATGCTATAAAATAGACGTTATTTTGATGTCATCAGCATCGTAGACATATTAAGGCGTTAGTGTGCATGTTTAGTGTTTCCATTTGTATGTTTAGTGCATCCTTAGTCATAGTAGGGCATCCATTTATATGTTTAGTGCATCGTTAGAAATACTTGGGCATCTATGAACACATTAGGGTATCACTGTGTATGTATAGTGCTTCTGTTTACATGTTTAGTGCATCCATTTATATGAACATTAGAGCATCATTGTGTATGTTTAGTGCATCTATTTGTATGTTTAAGGTAACGTGTTATCATAATCAGTTATTAATTATTGCTATTCATTTGCTTGATGTTGGTCTTGATGAGATGATATACGAAATATTTTGGGTCAACCAGATGAGCCCGTTTTGACTCACCTTACTGCTTTGAGTCTTGCAAATAACTCGCTTTATGGTGAAATATCTTATAATATTCTTCTTTGCCATGCTTCTATCAGGAACCTGGGAATTTTGTCATTACGTTCCCTAGATCTTAATCTTATCATGGAGGTTTCAACTTTGGTGAGCCAAATTTGTCAGAAGTGGAGTTTCTTTAGTCTTATCTTTCTTTCTCTTCGTGTTTTAATTAGTTATCTCTTGGTTTTGGCAGGCTTGAATTGTGAAGAAGCCGTCAGGTTTATACAAGCTGACTGGTTACCTTATGGTGGCTATGATGCAGAGTTTTATCAGCATTATCGCAAAGCTTATGAGCTGTCCACCATCTCACTTCCAACAAGATCTATGAGGTGACGACAACCCTTTAATGTATATCATGAAACTATTTCTTTTCCTCGGATATGAGCCGTAAGAACGTTGTATAAAGTATTTAAGCAACATCATAATAGAACAAGTAGAATACACATGATGGGTCAAAATTGGTTCGAGTTAAAACCAGACATATTAGCAGGGTCTGATATTGCTATACTTTTTTTTATAATTGATAGTGTTAAATCCCTTTTAGTTGATTTTTTATTGAGCCTTTTGAGTATATATATATAAGGCAAATGACCAAATTTCGAAGAAGCCACCTCTAAAACAGAAGAATAAAGACAATTGAACCTTTTGGGTGACGAAATGGGCGTGTTGGTTCATGGTTAAAAACTAGTTTGGGTCAAAAGCGTGATTTCTAGTGCATGTCAACAGGTAAGGCCGCGTTTGACTGATTTTGCTAACACTTTATTTAAAATTGTATATTTAAGTAACAACATATCAATTGACATATCAATGGCTCATTTTGCTAACACTTTGTTAATGTTATTTAATAATTTTGTTTAGTTCTTATCAATAGTATGTAAAAATGGAGTAGAATTTTAGATATATTTAGCGTGGCTAGTAAACCTATAAATGCACTCCCAAGATCATCCCAAACCACGTTTTTTTCTAGAGAGGTCCATAATGGTTTATGAATAACCATTGTTTGATGTGTGTTTGGATGCATGCCCTGTCCACAATCAGTATTAATGGAAAACTACTGTCAGTTATACGGGTGTTTGGATATGCAACATAAAATCAAGTATATTGTTATATGGGTAAGGAGCTTATTGATGTCCGTATGTGGTTATGGAAGTAAGAAATACATAAGCTGAAACAACATGAGTCCTTGCCTCTCACGGTGTGCATGTGGTTATGGCAGTAAGAAATATAGAAGCTGGCACAAACCACTGTTCTAACATATACTTGTCAAAAATCTATAATCATCATCCGTTGGCAAAAATCTATAATCATCTAAGCAAGCACAAGACTTTTCACATGTGTTAACTAGACTAAAACTTCCATAAGCACCACAATTGTTGTAATTGTCACATGTATCTCTTAGAAATTTCAAGACAAGCTGACATGGTTTAATTTTTTCTTCCAAACCGTACTCACTATATTCCTAGAAGAATGCAAGGTTTTCCTCAATATGATAGACGCGTTGTTTTCAAGATTATAAGCATAAGACGCCTCACTTTCAGTAATGACTACATTGACTATAATGGTCAATATCCTGCTAAAGATAAACCGTTCAGGCCTCCAAGGTGACATCCGTTGTTTGACCACCATACATTGTTTTAGTTGGAACTCGAGATAACCACGTGTGTCAGATTCCCAAGTAAATTCACCCAGAGCTGAATCTTGACTACTTTTCCAAGACATTAGACACTGTTCGATTCTCTGAGAGTAATCCTTACCAAGCTTCATTCCAGGTAGTATGACACTGTAACCTCTATATCGTTATTATGTAATTATTGCTTTTTTTACGTTAAATATAGGAAAACTTGGCATTCATGTTCGAAATAGCTCATCTTCACGAGGACTCGTTACGGGAATATGATGAACTAGAGCTTTGCTACTTAGAAACGGCTGCTTAATCGCCATGTCTTAGGCTGCCCACTATGGCTCGGTCGACGTTAGTCGCCGTCGGTCGTCGTCGGTCGCCGTCATAGTGGCCCTGGGTCGCGGTGTCGGTCGCCGAGGAGTTTTTTGAAATTTGCCGCCTGCTCGACAACGTTCGAGGGAGAAAAAGCAACGAAAATTCTACCCCATTTTGTTTTAACATAAAAAAACTTTTTAATTTTTAAAATTTAAATAATTTAACGCTATAAATACCCACTCATTTCACCATTTTCATCACACATTCAAACAACTATTCTCTCTACACACATTCAAACCACTAACCTACACAATGTCTTCCGATCTATTATTTTACCTCTTCGGACGATGAAGATGAAGTTAATAACGAGCTTGCTATGTTTACGGAGGCCTGTCAAGCGGCTTATGAAGCGTCAAATCCAAAAGTCTAACGAACCTTAGTAGAAAGGGATCGTTATGATGCTCATGATCATTTAGTTGCGGGTTACTTCTCCGCACACCCACGGTATAACGAAGCAACTTTCCGAGAACGTTTCAGAATGAGCCGAACACTATTTACACAAATTGTTCGAGAAGTAACCGATGCTTCTCAATTTTTCAACAAAGAGATGATTGTATGGGACATCGTGGTATTTCATCATTGATGAAGTGTACTTCTATAATTCTTCAAATGGCATACGAATCCGTTCCTGATTCTCTGGACAAAAATTTGCAAATGGGCGTGACAACAGCCAGTAAGTGTCTCAAAAACTTTTGTAAGGTCATCATGAATTTATATGGTGATAAGTTTTTGCGAAAACCGACATATACTGACATGGAAAAACTCTATGCTTATCACAATGAAAAGCATGGGTTTCCTGGGATGTTAGGAAGCATCAATTGTACACATTGGCCGTGGGCGAATTACCTAGTTGCATTCAGAGCTCAATTTTCTAGGGGTGATCAAGGGGCAGATCCATTCATTTTATTAGAAGCGATAGCCTCTGATGACATCAAATAACGTCACATTTATACCATTATTTATCCCGAATAAACTAACCACTTTTATATAATTATTGCAAGAATTTGTACTTAATAGCTTAAAAGTATTATTTGCAGCAATTAAGGAGTGATTTGTGAAGACATGATAAAAGGCGCATATTTTCGAGCTAAAATGATGATATTTGAAGATTGCATAATTCTGACCAATACGCCGTATCCACAAAAAAGAGATATGGCGTATCAGCGCCAACTCTTCACAAGAAAACGCGTATTATCAATTCCTAATACGACGTATCCACGTTTACCTATACGTCGTATCCAGCTAGATAACTATTCAGAGATTTGGTGAATAAATATATTTTAAGAAGATATATCTGATTTATTATAAACTTTGCGCGCACTCCAAGGGAAACACCTCAATACGCCGTATTGGCCTAGCTCAATACGGCGTATCCAGACTTTTTCAGACATTATAAATAGAAGACTAAAATACGAGTTTTCAGTGTGAAAAATCATATTCTTCATACCATACACATAAAAGACGATTTTCTGAAGAAAAGAAGAGCAACCAACTATCAAGCATAGATTACGATTCCATAGAAGACACCGTGTAATTCCTATACTCTTGTAATCATTTAATTTTTGGTATCGTTCGGTAAAACGTTTAGTTTACCTTGGTTATTTGATCACGCTTGTATAATTATAATGGTTATGGGCTAATACCCTAGGGTATTAGCCATCTTAATGAAGATTTAATGTTTGGTTTGTTTTAAAATCGATTTCTTAATTTATCGTTGAGAGTTTAATTATGTATCACATAATACTTGTCTATGTGTTTGAATATGCGACTTATTATTCAACTGTGTCTAGTTATGCCTAACAAGTGAGCTAGATACTAGGATAGCTCTCCATATCATGTTTCATATTAGTGGACGAATAGGATCACAAATAACGTTCTGTCTTTGTCTTTAAATGAAGAGCTTAGTTGGACCGACAGGTGACCGTAATGATTCAACAAGTATGTTCTTGATTAATTGATAAAGATTTGAATAGTGGACTACCATTATATAAAATACTGTCAAACAGTAAGTGGGTAAAGTCTCGATGGCCTAGGGTTTATCAAGATCACCATTGCTTTAATCCCTAGATAGATTATAATTAAACTAAAATGATGCTTTATGCGGATGCGTTAAGTCTTAAGAATGATGTCCCGCCTAAGTCTTAAGAATGATATGCCACTTTGAGATAAGAAATCATTACACTAAATACACAAACAGGCATTTAATTTGATTTAATATGGCTAATACGGTTTTCTATTATTTGGCTTGTACCGCTCTTTTATCTTCTGATTATTTTCTTGCATGTTTATTGTGTTTAGAATTGATTATTGTCACCATAAAACCTGTGCCAGTCTCTCAGGCTGAAAACCCCCCATCATCGTTAGAAAACGTATATAGCATAGGTTTAACAAGTAATTAGAATTAACTTAATTAGAGTAACTAAAATACTAATAGAATATAAGGCTAACAACCTCGCTCTTAGTGTTTGACACCCTATTACCACGAAACTCCACCCGATCGGGTACACTGCCCGTTAAAGTGTTGTTTTAGGATAAGTCGGCTAAATATAAATTTAAAACTTGGTAATCAATAAATTGACCCTACATGACAACACATCAAGTTTTTGGCGCCGTTGCCGGGGAGTGAAAAAGTTTAACCTTTAATTTTATTAGTATTTCTAACCATTAGCTTAGAATAATCTAATTAGTGTAATTTAATTCTGCTTGTATTTAATTTAATTGCGTGATTTAATTGTGTGTTTAAATTCCTGCATTATTTAATTATTTTCTAAGTATCCTGTTCTGATAGATCAACAGATACGCCGTATCCACCAGTTGGATACGCGTATCGACCTTTCCACATAGAACAACATATTAATCTCTATAGTCTAAACAACGTATCTGTTCTTCCAAACAATACGACGTATTCTGTATAATCAATACGGCGTACTGACCTTCAGCAGACCATACGGCGTATTCAAATTAATTGAATACGACATATTGATCATCTGATATAGTAGCAGAACTAAATTTGATTTCCGTGTTTAATTCTCTGTATTCTTTCCAAAGAGCCTATCCTACTGATTTATTATCCTCAGTTTCAGGTGATGCATGACAAGAAGTTCCACTAAGGAACTAATTACACCTTTTGAAAACCTAGAAAGTGTATTTCGCTAAAAAAGGAGGCTTTTCGAGACACCTGGTCTTGTAGAGTCGAGTTCACCAGAACTCGATTTATTTTCTGACATCAAAGAACATTCATAAGAAGAAACTACAGAAATTATAACGGAAACAATGTAGCAATACATGAGCAAGACCCGTGGAAACTATGGGTCAGGAGTTGTTAGGCCCAAGATTAATGACAAAACTCATTTCGAATTAAAAGGGCAATATCTCAAGGAACTTTGCAAAAATACTTTCAGCGGTTCAGAACATAAAGACGCAAATGAACACATTGAAAAAGTCCTTGAGATCGTTGACTTATTTCATATTCTCGAGGTGACTCAGGATCAAGTAACGCTTTGAGTTTTTCCCATGTCCTTAATTGGAGCCGCTAGTCGTTGGCTCAGGAACGAACCATCAGGCTTAATTACAAACTGGGAAACTCTGAAAACAAAGTTTCTGAACAAGTACTGCCCACCTGCTCGCACTACAAAGAAAATGGAGGAGATTAACAACTTTCAGCAAGAACCGAACGAAAGCCTCTTCCTAACATGGGAAAGATTTAAGGAACTCTAGATGAAATGTCCTTAGCACTATTTGACTGATATGGAGGAAGTAATCTTGTTTTATAATGGGCTTGATGTTCCCACCAGACAAATCCTTGACTCTAAAGGTGCCATTCCTACTAAAACTGCTGCAAATGCAAAAATCACCATCCAAGAAATGGTCAAATACTCTCAGAAATGGCATAACGAAACATCCTCAAAAGCAAAAAGTACTGAAACTTATGATGGACTAGCTGCTATTCAAGCCCAGCTCAACAACCTCAGGAGAGAGATTAAGAAAGTCAACAAGAAAGTATACGCTGCTCAGGTCGGATGCAAACTATGCAAAGGACCACACTATACTAAGGACTGCCCACTCAAGGAAGAAAGGAATACTCTTAAAGAGGCTTATTACACACAGTTTAGAGCACCCTATCAACCTGCAGGACAGTATAGAGCAGCAGGGCTAGGATTCTACCAACGCAACAATGGAAATTCTTTGTACCCTGATTGAAGATAGACATTGGAGGAATCACTGACCAAATTCATGGCCGAGTCAGCAAAGAGACACGAAGAGAACTCGAACATAATCAAGGAAATTTAAGCTTCAACCGATGCAACTATAAGAAATCAAGGAGCATCGATTGAAACCTTGGAAATTCAAATTGGTCAAATGAGCAAAGTTTTACAAGAAAGAGGAATCGGAGGTCTGCCCGGCTTAACTGAACCAAACCCAAGGGACCATGTAAAATCAATCTCAACCGCTAAAGTTGATTCATCTGAGATACGCTGTATGGGATGTAGTCCATACGCCGTATCGGGTTCACAGCATAGAAGCATGTTTTCTGAAACAGTTCCCTTCCTAAGGCGACTACAAAACTAATGTTGTGACAATTGGAGAGAGGCACAAGATGTGAAGATTCTGGAAGCTTATGATCACACCTTGCCTCAGAAAGAAAAAGACTCAAGGAGCTTTACTTTACCTTGTTTTATTCATAATGTTTGTTTTGATAAAGCCCTTGTTGACCTAGGAGCAAGTGTGAGTGTTATGCCATTTTTTACCTACTCTAACCTTGGTCTAGGAATTTTATCTGACACTAGGTTGACCATTGAACTGGCTGACAGAACAATAAAACAACCAAAGGGTATTGGTGAAAACATACTAGTAAGGATTGGCAAATTTATTTTCCCTATAGACTTTATCATCTTGGACATACCCGAGGATGACGATGTCCCTTTAATCCTCGGTCGACCATTTCTATCTACTGCCCATTCCAAGATTGATATTTACAAAACAAAAATTACTTTAAGGTTTAGGGAAGAAAAACTTTTTTTCAAAAGTATTAAGCCCACCACTAGCATAATCAGGAGGGTCTTTATGTTGAAAGATCTTGATTCCAAAACAAAGCTTATAGGAGAGGATAACGAGTCATTTGACCCATTTTATGGTAAATACATTGAATTAAATAATTTTGACACACCTCTAGAACCCGAGATGAATCAAGATGTTGATTTTGAGCCAACTTGTCAATGAACCTGATAATGTTAAAACCATTTCTAAGTGTTGTTATAAAATGAAGTTTTCTTGCACGATTGGGTATAAAAACGTTAACGCTGACTTCATCCTTTCCTTGCCCATTAATTTAATAACCAAAAGCTTTTATTATTCTATAATTAAGGACAAGGACGATCATGAAAAGAAGAGTCTAGCCGGAGCTCTAATAGATATACCCATTTTTGTTGGAAATTTTTATATTCTTACAGGTTTTATCATCATTTATGATGAAGAGGTAACAAGAAGTATTGCGCTCGGCATGCCATTCTTCATGAAATACGTGTCATGCCAAATGGTTATAAAGAAATTCGCTCACGGGGACAAGTGCGAGCGAATGATAGGTAATTGAAGATGGAAAAGGAAAAAATCGAACTTAACGACTAGCTGAAACAAAAGTGCTTCCCGGGAGACAACCTCGTCGTTTTGAAATTGTTTGAGTTGTTTTTAATTGTTTGCACAAGTCTGTCTTCCCAGACACTCTATACGGCGTATCGAACCCCTCTGGATACGGCGTATGGATGTGTCTGGACGTTATCAGTCTATAATTTAATTTCTAGTACTTTAAATTTTTTAATTGTTTTCACATGTTACCATACGATGTATCCTAAGGTTTGGAATACGGCGTATTGATCTCTGTATAGTTGTGTGTTTAATTGTTTTCCTGCATTGTAATCATTGTATAACCGAGTTAGGAATTGCACTTTTGTCTTTTAAACTTTATGCAGGACCTTGCTATAAAGAAAATCAACGATTTATACCTCAACCCCCTCATATATATCACGACCTCTCCAACAAACCTCTCGTTACACACACACAAATCACCTCAACTCAACCAATATCAACCTCCCTCTCAAATTCAGGGTTAGTACTTGATCAAAATCTATTTCCCAAACACATTAAGTGGTGTTTATCTATACAACAGAGGAGTTGTATATTTAACGTAGAGAATCGCGGAGAATTAGCACGCCTACATTTCCTTTCTTTTACAATTATATGTCATATGCTTAATTAAGCCTAAAATTAATTTTTTTTCTAGCATAACTTTTGTAAAAATTACTAGTTACATGACCTCGCGCACTATAACCCTTAATGCCAAATTGTGAGAATTAAGCCTATTCCGTTTCTAAACGTTTACTAAAAATTCCACAAAAAATATGAGTAGTGAGATAGAGAGAGAGATGTAGTGGACTTTAAAACTTGGCTTGGTATATCACTCGAGACCACAACGATGAGTACTATGGACTTAGATGGAGAAACATTTTTAACTGGTAATTTCATAGGACATACCAACAACAAGCCTAAATGTTGTAAAATAACCTAACTATCACTGGTTAGTTAAACCGTGTACCCTTTGTCATACTATTCACTATAAGAGTAAGATCCCTTAGAAAAACCTGTTGAGCCATTCCTGTCTTTTTCACACCATATGTTTATTTCGTTACACCTTTACACCTTAGCCTACCCTGTAGATTAAGCCTACTTAATCAAAGTTGCTAGTTGCTTTTGTGTAAAGTTTTGTATTTCCTGTGTCAAAGTAAAATTTTCTATCTCCGGTTAGGTCGGGAAATTGCACAATGCAATGGGAAAATATGTAGCTCGTATATTTTGCTACTTTCGCGATTATGTGTTATATCCGAAGATGAAGTGTTAAAGGAAAAATTATCCGGATGAATTATGATTCTGAAGACGGTGAAATTGCACTGAGATTTATGTTATGAAAAAAATAAAAAAAATAGAAAATGCATCAAAAAAGAGAAGGATGATTGATAGTCGGTTCATTAAACTTAAACCGATGAAATACTTGGAAGGATCGATTATTCGTTGACATGTGGAAAAAAGTTAACGATGTATAGTTTTGTATAAAGTGGCCGATATCACCACTTTTGTAAAAGTATGTAACTTAGGGATGTTCGGAAAGTTGACCATTATGGGAACGCTAACTTAGGTTGTCTTTGTCATCTCTATGATCAAGACATTTGTATATATTTCGAGTCTTTATCATGGAACGGTTAGGAAAAGTTACTAGCAACTACCTTATTTGTTCAAGCTTAATCTATTTGTTTTATGAATATTATTTAACATACAATTTATCCCAATTCCGCAATTATCCTTGGTTTTTCTCGACGAAGTTAAGATCGAGTCATGCATGTCTATTCTGTCGTTACGACCATGTATGCGTGACTTAACCACCTTGTTGGTTTATTACTTTTGGTGAAAACTAGAAGATCCCTACCCTATATCATTCTTCATCCTAACCCTTGGTTAAACTAGTATGAGGATGTGATCGAACACACATGTCTATTCCGTCGTTACGGTCATATGTATGATTCAACTGCTTTGTTGGAGTGGTACTATCGGTGAAAGACTGTTAGAATGATCAACTACCTAAGCCTTATAATAAAAACCTAATTTACCTTTTGACTTGTTTCTCCTTAGCTCTAGTGGTGGAGATGTGTATCCTTGCCAAGCATATGATATGAAGCTAATCACGACCGAGCAAATGAGCGTACCAATTAAATGTTACACCCTAGATTAGTTGAGTGATCTAAGTGCTTTCATTTCCATATTTCGTGAGGTGCTTGGTCTTGTATAGGTGATTAAAACAAAAGAAGTGCTTAAATAGAAAAATCCTTAACTTCGGTTGGGATACATTTTCAATATATTCTAGAGTCTACTTGAGGACACGTAGGATTTAAGTGGAGGGATATTTGATGACATCAAATAACGTCACATTTATACCATCATTTATCCCGAATAAACTAACCACTTTTATATAATTATTGCTAGAATTTGTACTTAATAGCTTAAAAGTGTTATTTTCAGTAATTAAGGAGTGATTTGTGAAGACATGCTAAAAGGCGCATATTTTGGAGCTAAAACGATGATATTTGAAGATTGCATAATTTTGACTAATACACCGTATAAAAAAAAGAGATACGGTGTATCAGCACCAACTCTTCACAAGAAAACGCATATTATCAATTCCCAATACGGCGTATCCACGTTTACCTATACGCCGTATCCAGCTGGATAACTATTCAGAGATTTGGTGAATAAATATATTTTGGGAAGATATATCTGATTTATTATATACTTTGCGCGCGCTCCAAGGGAAACACCCCAATACGCCATATTGGCCTAGCCCAATACGGCGTATCCAGACTTTTTTAGACACTATAAATAGAAGACTCAAAAATGAGTTTTTAGTGCGCAAAATCATATTCTTCATACCATACACATAAAAGATGATTTTTTGAAGAAAAGAAGAGCAACCAAAGGTCAAGCATAGATCACGATTCCATCAAAGACACCGTGTAATTCCTATACTCTTGTAATCATTTAATTTTTGGTATCGTTTGGTAAAACGTTTAGTTTATCTTGGTTATTTGATCATGCTTGTATAATTACAATGGTTATGGGCTAATACCCTAGGCTATTAGCCATCTTAATGAAGATTTAATATTTGTTTTGTTTTAAATTCGATTTCTTAATTTATCGTTGAGAGTTTAATTATGTTTATCACATGATACTTGTCTACGTGTTTGAATATGCGACCTATCATTCAACTAGGTCTAGTTACGCCTAACAAGTGAGCTAGATACTGGGATAGCTCACCATATCGTGTTTTACATTACCGGACCAATAGGATCACATATAACGTTCTGTCTTTGTCTTTAAATTAGGAGCATAGTTGGACCGACAAGTGACCCGTAATGTTTCAACAAGTATGTTCTTGATTAATTGATAAAGATTTGAATAGTGGACTACCATTATATAAAATATCGTCAAACAGTAAGTGGGTAAAGTCCCGATGGGCTAGGGTTTATCAAGATCACCATTGCTTTAATCCCTAGATAGATTATAATTAAACTAAAAAGATGCTTTATGTGGATGCGTTAATTGTGACAGGATTCAACGTGTCTAGGTCTTAGGATGATGTCCCGCCTAAGTCTTAAGAATGACATGCCACTTCGAGATAAGAAATCATTGCACTAAATAAACAAACCATCATTTAATCGGATTTAATATAGATAATACGGTTTTCTATTATTTGGCTTGTACAGCTCTTTTATCTTCTGATTATTTTCTTGCATGTTTGTTGTGCTTAGAATTGATTATTGTCACTATAAAACCTGTGCCAGTCTCTCAGGCTGAAAACCCCCTATCATTGTTAGAAAAAGTATATATCATAGGTTTAACAAGTAATTAGAATTAACTTAATTAGAGTAATTAAAATGCTAATAGAATATAAGGTTAACGACCTCGCTCTTAGTGTTCGACACCCTACTTACCACAAAACTCCACCCGATCAGGTATACTGCCTGTTAAAGTGTTGTTTTAGAATAAGTCGGCTAAATATAAATTTAAAACGTGGTAATCAATAAGTTAACCCTACACGATAGCACGTCAACCTCCAATGATTTATGGATTTGGCATGTGTTCTTTGGTGTCTTCCGGATGAATAACGACGTGAACATTTTACGTCAATCCCTTATTTTCAATGATCTCAAATCGGGGAGAGCACCGGATGTTCCATTCGTGGCTAACAACATGCCTTATAAAAGAGGATATTATCTTATAAGTATTATTAGTTAGGAAGAAGTGGGCCGAAACCCACTCCTCCCTCTTGCTTTAGGCCGGCCATAAGCCCAAGCCATAAACCCTTATGTTTTAAACCACTTAACTTAACCCACTAGCTAATTTAGGCCCAAGACCCAAGTCCATTACCCCTTTATTTATAACACTCGACACATACACATACTGTAAAATCAAAACACAAACAATTTTTTTTTCTTCCCTCTCCTTCTTTCTGTTCTTCGACCCAACCCACCAAAAACCACCAATTGATCTTCAAAACCCCATTTAATCTACTCTTTTTTTACCTTAAATCAACACTATTATAAACCCTAATCATTCTCCAATGATAAAAACCTCCATGCAACAAGTTTAGAAAAATTAATTATTTTTCAAGAATCAAGATGTTGAGGTTTGATCTAATTGTTGGGTACAAGATGACCTAAAAAGTGTTATTGAAGAAGTTGTTGCAAGATTTAAGTCAAAAAGTTAGGGTTTTGGTTTCTTGGTTGATTTGTGCCGCGGCATAGACTCAAACCCACATAGGGTTTGTGTTGTTGATCATCATCTAGCAAAAACCTCATTGTAAGTATTCTTTATTTCTTGTTATTTTGATTAATCAAGGTTTATTTGAGCATGCATTGGTTTTGATTGAAACTTTATGGTCATGCATGTTCATAGGATAGTTAGACATTGATTTGATCATGGTGTTGAAGGGATATAATAATAATAGATTGAATGTGGTTATTGTTTGAGTATGTGGATGGCGAAATTGAGGCTTAGAAGCTTAGATATTAGGCGAAACACAAGGATTTTGGGGACTGTTTTAGGACAGCAAGTTGTCGACCCATTTTCTCAAAACTTTTGGCTTGATCCTACTGATATTATTTGATATTTGGAAAATAGACACTTAGGGGATCATGTGGTAAATTGGATGCTCAACCAACTCCTCCGGATGAAGGAGTTATGGTCAATTTACGATCATGGGTCAAATCTGGACCTTTGAATATAAAACGTGTTAATATCCAAAATTTTGAACTAAAAGTTTGGGTTTTAAAGCATGAATCAGTACTAGATATCTTAGGAAAGCTTTAGCACTTGGCCTTGCATCCATTGCTATCTTAGATTAGGATTTATGGCCAAAACCGTAGGAATTAGAAGTTCAAACAACTTTCTGGTTTGATCTTCGGTTAGTAAAAATCCATTTCCCATGGATTGGTGAATGGTATGATTGATTGGCCAAATGTTTTGAAAACTAGACTTAAGTTTATTTCCAGGGGTAAAAGCCTCATTGTTGTACCTTTTATAGATTAAGAGATACAATGGCATGAAGTTGACTAAAATCTGGAAAACAAGTTTTCTGTTTTGAGTTTCAGTTAGTAAAATGGACTTTTCTCCTAAATGGTAAACAATTGGAATGATTGGCTTGATGTTCTGGAAAATAGACTCCAAGGGATTTCTAGAGGTGAAAGCCTCACTTCCATAGCCTTAATGGTCTGAGAGCAATGCTCTCATGAATCTGACCTAAACCAGAAAATGGACTATTACGTCTAGTTTTAGAGTAATAAAAGTGCGACCACTTAGTAAAAGTTAAGATTTGATGAGCGATACTTAGTAGACCCTTAAGTGAGTATATGTACAGGTCCGACATCTAATTTAGAGATATAAACACCTTGGTTAAGTCTCGGTTCAATGTTGCACATGTTTTGCATTTTTATAAACTAGTTATTGTATAACTATGTATAAGTATTGGAATACTTTATAACATTATGTCGTGACTTATTATGTAGGTCCCGAATAATTTCTTGGAGTTTCTTGTGGTCTCAATTTTTCGCTTGCTCTCGTTTCTTCTTTACTTGGTGAGTTCATAGCCTCGCCTTTACTTTACTGTTTTATTTAAAACCCGCAAGGGAGATACATGCTTGTTTTAAAAATTGAACACAAGACTGTTTGGTATGCTGGACCCGTTCCTGAATTATATTTTGCATGAGTACCTATCGCATAAAGTCCCTAATTTCATAAACCGCTTAATTGCTTGGATTAGTGATCCGGTGAAACTTACTCCTTAAAACGTATATATATATATGATATAAATAAATTCAAGGATGAGAATCCATGAGATCAAGAAAACCGGAAGCAGTATAGAGTGTTCCCGGGTCGTTATGTCCCAACGAGGCTGAAATGGAAAATCGAGAAACGATTGATGATTGGAGCTTGAATGTCACAGGGAATGATTGGGAATTAAAACTGAAAGTAAATGCACATAAAATTTAAACAAATAACATAAGCTGGAAATTGAATTAAAGCTACTAAAAACTTTTACACTAAGGCACAAATAAGCTAATCTAAATCTAAATAGGCAAATTAAGCATGCAATTAAGCTAAATTACACAAGAGAAACACAACAGTACTAACAACAGTACCACCAGTATTAACTACCAGTACTAACGTGGAGTTAGTACTGCTAGTGTTAGTTAGTACTGCTAGTGTTAGTTAGTACTGCTATCTTTGAAATCCAAGAAAATGAACTAGCAGTACTAACTTGGAGTTAGTACTGCTCGTTTGAAGTTAGTACTGTCCTAAAAATGAACTAGCAGTACTAACTTGGAGTTAGTACTGCTCGTTTAAAACAGCATTTAACATTTCCAAAAATCATTTTTAGTTCAAAATTATTAAAAACAGATTATCAAATAATAAAGTAAAACACTTATAAGCAATTTTCAATCCATAATAAGGCACTTAAATAAGATGAATTAGTCTAGCAGTATAAACTTAAAACTAACAGTTGTATCAAATAAACTAGCAGTTCTGCAATAGATAAGTAAAGTAAGAAAAAGAGAGACTTACTACACCCTTGCTCAAAACAGGGTCAAACAACAAATCTACAAGCTCTAGCTTGCATAAAACAAGCTAGTGAGAGTCTATAAGCCATCCAAAACTGTTATATCCAATAAGTAAGCTTTTTCTGTGATTTATTTTGAGAGTGCCCCAGATTATTTGTTATTTTCTCATTTACTACTTAACTTTTTTTTTTGTTACTAATTGAAACACACCAACTTATAAAAAGCTGTATTGACAGCTGTTTTTGAAACACAAAATCCAAAGTATAGCTTAAAAACTTGGATTCGAAAGTTGGAATTTACTTAAAAACTTCAATATTTTCATTAAACTTAGAAATTTTTACAAAGCTGAAAGGAAAGGTACATAAGTTATACATGACAAATAAACTAAAAATAAGCTAAGTTATGTAAAAAAAAAGAAAAAGAAGATAGATAGATCGATAGATCCTCTACAATGAGCTACATTGGTCCTATTTATAGCCAAAAGTCTTCATAGCTTGGTCTTTGGGCTGGTGTAGTTTGAGTAGAGCTTTCCAAAATTAATCCCAGCCATCCATTTCTTTGTGCTTCTTTTTGAGCTATCTCAGCCATCGAAATGGTTTGGAGAGAGTGCGGATTGCAACCTTGGAAATGTGGGGTTATAGAGGTGTAGGGGGAGGTTTTGTCAGTGGTTGATGGAGTGTTGCAGGGTTAGAAGTATGGGAGAAAAATATGGTGCAGGCTGGTTTTGTGTTGGCGGAAGGTTTATACAAGTTGGGTCTGTGACAGAGAGATGTTGAAGATGATTGATGATGTTTGGTTGTTGAATCTTAGGTCCTCTTAGTTTTCTTCTTTTCATTTTTCTTTTTTCCCTTTTTTCTTTTATATGAAGTGTCAATCTGGCAACATCAACCCATGTGGTTTATATGATAATATAACTTATGGGTTTGGCATTTTGGACTTTGATTGACTTTTTGATTCACACACTTTTCCATCCATTTCGGGATTTTTGTCGTTTTTGGCCTTGTTTTTCGTCCTTTTGTTGTGATATCGTTCCTGCACTCAATACAATTAGCAAAACTACAAATATTCTGGCAGCTTTTGTCTGTTTTGGTCATTTAGCTCGTTTTTGAGGTAAAAAGTTATGTGTAATTAAGCACTTATCAAACTCCCTCCAAACTAAGGTCATTGTGTGTCTCTCGCAAAGTTATGAAGTAAACACGTAGCTCTCGTTTACACCATTTTCTGAATTTACACTACTACAAACTTAATTTTTTTGGATTTTCTTCATTTTTTTAACAAGTTTGAACTTTCTTTATTTATCATTACTGGATTCATAGAATGAGAGCGCCCGCAGAGTGATCTACGGATGTCCTTTAGGATAATTTCATCGTCTCGATTTTTTCACAAGTTCCAGTAATCAATTAAACAAGATCGATTGTCGATATAAGTTTATATGTTAAGCCCTTCATACTTATGACTTGTGAATTTTCAACTCCCCAACATGGATATTCCGATTGAATTGTGTATCATTTTAATTTAAACCATAGCCACTTATTTTCATAGTCATAATTCAAAATGAATCATGACTCAAAGCAACATCTTATTAAGACTTGTAACATGATTACGAGATTAAAACCTTTCTAGGACTTTTTGCAAATTTTCAACATTATAATCATAAGTTCTTTAAAGCTTAGGATTGCGTTCTTAGTTTGAACTCCTACCTCGTGGTTAACGGTAGTTAGGATAATCAAACCAAGCCGATGTTTTAGTTTTGAAAACCACCCCGTTGGCTAGCGTAGTGGGAAAACACATCAACACCTTTATTCCTAATATGGCTAAGGATTAGTGTCTTAGTTTGAACCCTACTAGACCGTTCTTCTAAAGATTGAGATATCACGACTCACCAATTCCCCTAGAAAGTAAAGACGTCTTAGTTTGACCCCCACTCGTTGGCTTGCGGAGTGGGGATATCAGACACATTTTTACTTGCTCCATAACATCAACTGCATGCTTCTTGGCAAAATTTCATTATTCATGCATTTTTTTGCATTCACTATTTCATTCATGCTTTTTGGCATTTATCTTTTAATCCTTATAAATCTCGCTTTGTAAACTAAGTTACAATATTTGAAGCTTTTTCTGAAAAACATCGATTGACTTAGTTGACATTAAAGTGTGTCGTATGATTAGAGATTTAGAAATTCACGGGAGAGAAACACCACAAGTTACTTGTATAAGTTTTTAGAAGAATCTTTGCTCGGCACTAAACTATATTTAACTCTATCATTCTCGTTCTGCACATTATTAAAATTCAAAGCTATAGATACGTGAAAGCTTGCCTAAAAGAATAGTAGGGCTCAACAAGCCCGATCGACATGTCAAAAATTGTTCTTATTTCTACCAAAAAGAAAAGCAAAACTGCGACAAAACACTTATTATATTTTTTGAAAAATTTTCAATTTTTTTCATTTTTTTGGTTTTTGGTTGGTAAAAAAGGTTTTACGTGGTAACAATGCTGCAGGCAACAATCAAAGCGAAAGATAACCCCCCTCAACTAGAAACTAAAACATTCGTCCTCGATGTTTTGAAGGTATTCCATTAATCTTAAAGGACATTTATGAGGTATGCCAAATGATTTTTTTTTTTATTTTAAAACGTTTTAGTCGATAAGATTAGGATTTCGGTTCCCAAGTGAAGCTGAAGATAGTGAAAAACTCTTGATGAATGGACATAAATGAGAGTCTTCACACATCCGGGCTTTCCTGGACAGGAAACAACAACAACAACATGGGAAACACGGTGTATGGACAAGACAGTGATCTTCACACAACAACAAACACTTATTACAACTTACGGATAAAAGCATGGGGTTGCCTCCACGAATGTTTAGGCTGTTTCTAGGGTCGCGATGCTTGAACATCACAAGGTATTTATTGATCCTGGGAAAGGTTTGAGATTAGGGAACTACCAAGTGTGGTAGTTTCCCTCCAAAAGTAGTTGCTTTGGACCACGTATGCCCTTCACTTTGAATTTCGGGCCAGTTGGCTTGAGGAAAGTAACAGTGCCATATGGAAAATACTTAGTGATGGTGAAGGGCCATTTCCACGGGATTTTAGTTTGGCCTGAGAAAATCTAAATCTGAATTTAAAGTGGAGAAGGAACTCGATCACCGATGTTGAAAACACGGTTTTTTTGATCTTAGAGTCATGGAGCCTCTTTGTTTTGGCCTTATAGATCAAAAGAAGTTCTCATAGGCAATGATCACGAAGTTAATTTAAGTATTGGAGTTGAACTTTCCGGTGATCACCCGTATACTCACCTCAGGCAATTCGAAAGTTGCTTTCTTTACAGGCCCCAGTAGGCTTTGGGTCAAGCCCCTCCGATCGGAAGCTGGCATATGCCTTTTCCATACAAAAGCTTGTCAGGAGTACACGGATGGGTGGTTTTGTAAGCTGAGCGGATGGCCCATTAATGCCACATTAGTTTGTCCGCCAGGAGAGCACGGTTTTCACCTAGGTCCTTTCAAGGTTTCTTTTAAGCCACGATTTGATACTTTCCACTTGCCTTTTTTTGTGGGGATAAGCGGTGGGTGGACGTGAGAACGGTGAGTAACTCCATATTTCTGCATGACCTTTGCAAAACTGGTCATTTACAAATATGGGTTCTCGCCGAATCACTTATGATTGCACGGGGAAGCACCATAATCTGGCGAAGGAGAGATTTCAGAATTTGCAAACTACTGGGCATCATTGGTGGGGAGCGCTTTGGCTTTTCAACCAATTTTGACAATATAGTTCGACTGCACGAGAATATACTTGTTCCCTCTTGAAAGACTGGGAACGGGCCCCATAATAGTCGATTGCACAATGACAAAAGATTTCACAAACTTGGATGGAGTTGAGGCATTCATCACGTTGTGGTTTGTCCTTGACGTTGGCCACGAGTCACAGTTCTTGACAAACTCGTGGCATTCTTTTTAGATGGTGGGCCAGAAGAAACCGGTGTCAAAGATTCTTTTTGGCTGTGATGGTTTTGCCCATGATGTCCCCGGTGGGTCCATTGTGGCATAGCTTCGAGAATGTCGAGAAGCTTCCTTGCCGTGCTACACATCGCTGATCCTTGATGCCGACACAAATTTAAAGAAGGGGTCATCCGAAAATAAGTGTTTTACGTCCTGGATGAAATGTTATTCTTCTGTTGGGTTGACTCTGCCCTTCAACAACGATAGTTACCCGCGTGATAATTTGGCAAAGTCGGCAAACCCAACGGGGTTCAGAATCTCCACGATAAGGTACCATATTTAAACGTCTCAAAGAGGAAAACTTTCATTTATCTGCTTTAGGATTCATGACGTTTTCATATGGGTTTTCCAATTGGACAGCTATGATCGGCTGCGAGAGTTCTCGGCTCCTTTATGTATCAATAACTTTGAAGTCAAATTCTTCGGAGGTTGGAGAACCCATCGGAGCAATCTGCCTTGGCATCCTTTTTTGCAAAAGAGATATTAAGGGCGGAATGGTCCGTATGCACATGCTTTTGTTAATGATGACTGGTAAGAACCCTGAATTTCTCGAAAGCTTTTCCACTATGGCAAGTATTCTTTTTCAGTTCGTAGTGTAGTTCGTTTGTGCTTCAATCAACGCTTAGTCTTATAGCATAGTGGAATAGGGCGAAAATGTTTCTCATGACGTTGCCCCACAACGGCACGTATGGCGAAATGCATGCATCGCTCATATGTTCAAAGGGAAGGTCCCAGTTCTGAGCAATCAGATTGGAGTTCGTTAAGTCTATCTTTCAATGTTTGGAAGCTCGAAGCAGTCATCGGAAGATGAAATGGAGATTCTTCTCAAGGAGCATGGGTCATTGGTCGGGATATCTTGAGAAATCCTGAATGAACCGCGTGGTAAAATCCGGCATGGAACCGAGAAAACTCCTAATTCCTTTGACGTGGTGGGATGAGGTAATTTTGCAATGACATCGGAGTTTGGCTTTGTCAACCTCATCCCTTTCTAGAATTCTTATGCCTGAGGACAATTGCCCTCTTTGACCATAAAATGGCTCTTCTCCCGTTAAAGACTTAAGTTGGTGTCTTCACACCTTGAAGCATGTGGTTAAACGAGAGAGGCAGTTTGTGAAAGAATTTCCAAAAGACCGAGAAGTCGTCCATAAAGACTTCATGTCTTCTCAACCATGCTATGAAAGATTGCTAAACATACATCGTTTGAAACGATGCCTGGAGATTGCATAAGCGAAAGGCATGCGACGGTAGGCAAACGTTCGTTAATGGGCAAGTAAAAAGTAGTCTTTTCTTGATCAACGGGGGGTCAATGGGGATTTGGAATATAACCGGAGGAAACCATCGAGGAAAGCAGTAGTATTCATTCCCCCGTAATCTTCTCAGCATTTGGTCCTATGACGGTAGAGGGAAGTGGGGGTTTTTTTCTTTGCGGCGTGGCTTCATATTAACTTACGATAGTTCAATGCATAACCCGCCATGGTAACCAACGGTTTGGAACATACTCATTTTCCCTCGTTCATACCACAGTCATTCCCCCTTTCTTTGGTACACATTGTAATCGGGCACATGGGGAAACTGTCGGAGTTAGGTAAATCAATCCAGTTTCGAGAAGGTTTTTTCAACTTCTTTTTTAATAACCATCGTGGATTTTTGGATTTACTCGTCTTTGATGTTGGAACGTGGTGCATAGTCTTCTTCACTAAGAACTTGTGGGTAAATTAATTTCCGGGTTGATACCCTGAATGTCAGAAAGTTTCCAAGCGAGGAGCTCGCTTGTGGGACTTTAGCACCGTTATGAGAGCGGATTTTTCCTCTAGATCCAATCTCTTTAGCAAATAATGACGGGCAACTTGTTGTCGCCTCAAAAATGCTATACTCGAGATGGGGAGGTGGCAGAGTTCCTTGAGTTCATCCTCAGTGGGTTCATAACGGAAGAATTGGCTGTATTAGTTTCACAGACTTAAGCTCAGTTCGGACTTCTGGGGAGATAAGTTGGATTTGTTCCTTGATTGGAGGGGGGAAGTGGTGGTTCATATTCAAGGGCTTCTAGAATAAGTATGTCCCCTCGGGATAATATAGACTGGATTATATACTGGACAATGGATCATCGCTAGACCAAGGAAAGATAGTCGGACTTCTTAGAGAAGCACACAAAGAAATCACTATCCCAAATGGGAGTTAGGGTAGGAGGAAGAAGTAGCAACAATTGGGATCTAATACGGAGTGGAATTTTACTCGCGATATATCAGTAAAACATGGAACTTGTGAGAGTATTCTCACATGCCATATCAATGACGTCAATCTTTGTTGCGGCATGTGAGTGTGTAATGGCCCAACCGAGTATCTTGAAGTCTGATCCAAATTGTAAGTGATGGCTTCACTTCCATTCTAGAGTTATTACCCTTGTGCAGATCAATCAAAGCTCGACGGTTTTTTAAGAAGCACCTCCGAGAAATTAAGGGACGCGGGGGTCTGGCTCAAAATCTACAACCACAACGTCGGCTGGAAAGTGAAAAACACCAATTTAACGGGGGATGATGTCTTTTGCAATTCCATTGGTTTAGAAATTGATCGATCCGCAAGTTCGATGTGTATGCAAGTTTGGTAGTTAGATCAGGAAGTGAAAGCTTTTCCCAGATGAAATTTGGCATTAGATTAATGCTAAGCACTGAGATTCGGTAATGCTAAGCATTCATCCATCCCTGGAAATTCACAAGGAATCAGGAACTTGCCCGGGGTCTCCAAGTTTTCTTGGGTAACTTGTCAGATGACCGATGCCGACAATGTTATTTCATCGAAGTTCGGCTAGACAGGTTCATTGGAAGTTCGAGCCACTTCAGGTAAAGTTTCTCTTTTTCCCAAGTAGGTTATTAGAGTCGAGGCGAATTTGGGCATCAAAACAAGAGCATCCGTAAAGCTAATCTCGAAAATCATTTCTTTGAAATTTCATAGAATTTGTCGATTGGTCATTAGCTTGATTACGGCTCTTTTCATTATTCGCCTCGAAAGGATATGGAAGAGAAACTGAAGATAGTGTTTGGTACTGGGAGCAACAATAGGGCAACAATGGGCTCAAGAACTGGAGTTGTGATTGGTTCAGGACCTACCGGAGGTTGGACGGGTGCGGTACTTTGTGAGCAAGAAGGGTGCACTTGGTCCTTTGTCACCTCGGGTATAGGCTTCACTTCTGTAGAAGTAGAATGGAGTGTCCTTGTTATGCATCACAGCTTCGGGTAGTGATACCTTTAAGTTCTTCTTAGGGTTAAGTAACTGTCGTTAACCAGGGAGTGTCCCTGACCCTCTTGAAGTAGAAGCGGTATTGGCTAGTTACACTTAGCAAACTATCAGTCTGGTTTGCCTTTTGATTGTTCAATTTGTTTGTTCGAGTTGCATGCTCTGACCCTGGTTTTGGAGGTTTTTTGCTGTTTCTCATGATAGCATCATTAGCCTTGACGTAGTTGTCAAAAATCGTGCTTGGTGACATGCGTAGTGTGTCTGAGGAACGGGGCTTGATCAAGCTGGATGACATGTGATTAACCTGGGGTCTATGAAGTTGATTCTGTGAAATTGGACTGATTAATTTCCACTCTGTTTTGGTTGAAAATTGCTCTCCGGTTTTTTGGTTAAAATTATTTCCCCGATTGAAATTGTAGCATTATTAGCTTGAGAGTCTGAAACGGGTGGAAAACCTGGAGGTCTAATATGGTATTTGTTAAACCATGTTGAGGTCGGAAATGGAGCTTACTTGTTGTAATTCGCTGCTAGCGGCTGTGAACACATACTCAGAATGTTGTCCGATAAACGTTGCCATGAGTGGCTGGACAGTTTTTGGTTGAGAATGGGCCCACCACAAGAACACAAACTTAGCTCACTGCTATGTCAGGTGCAGGAGCTGCAGAGTGGAGCAGAAGCTTGGTTCTTCTTTGTCAAGAGCAATGCTCGGACAATATCCTTAAGTTCTAGCAACATCAGGTGAAACTGCTTGGGTGGAAAGAGTTCGTACTTATCTTTGGACAACAACTGCCTTAGCTCGTGTTTGTCGAATCTTTGGACTTGCTCCGATGATTTTTTAAACAATTGCGAGGCATTTTGTCCAAAAGTTTTCCACTGCTGCGGAGTTCATTGAATTTGATCATTAATGTTCAAAAGCATTTAGTAGAATGTATCATGTTGATGCAATTCTGAGAATCCTGGTGTGGGTGGTGGGGGGGGGGGGGGGGGGGGGTGGGGGTGGGGGGGGGGGACATGCCTAAGTAGATCATTGAAACGATCCAAGCCTCATAAACGATTCATCGAACTTGCTAAAATCTGGTGATCTCAATTGGAAGATTCGTCGCTTAGATGTGAGGGAAATAACTGGTTGATGAATTTGGATACCAAGATCGTCCCAAGTTTGAATGGATGAGGGGGGTCTTTTTCTAGGCCATATTCGGGCTGCTCCCTCGATAGAGAAATGGAAAATGAATAAGCTTAATCGTAGCAATTGGAACATTGGGACCTCATATTGTGGAGGTGATCTTGTTGAAGTAACGGATATGAGCATGCGGGTCTTCTTTGTCATGACCGAAGAACTGTTTGTTCTGGACAAGATTGATTAACCCATGCTTCAGCTCGAAATTGTTTGCCACAATTTCAGGAATAAGGATTGCGTCCTCGTACCCCTCGGTGGGTGCTTGGAGCAATTGAGCCATAGTTCGAGTGTCTGCCATTGGCTCTACGGTAGGATCTTCCTGAAATGGGTATTCTATACGAAGAGGTTCGATAACAACTGGCGTTCCTTCTGGTGGAGGAGGTCGCTGCTCACGAGACTGAGATCGAGTGCGCATGCACAAAATGGAAATAAATAAATAAAAGAAGTTACACTAATTTTTTGGATTTTTTTTTTTTTTTTTTTTTTTTTTTTGGATTTAAAATATATTCACAGTCTATTTTAAACGGACAAGAGATAGACAACTTAAGCCAAATAATCGATCTTACTTCACGGTAGCTCTCAGAATGAAAAACGCACAGGTGAGCGGAGGAGTAGGAATAGCGCGAAGCTTATTTCTCCTTTCGGGTCGTAGTTCCTAGGAACAACCCTCCTTATACCCACTTTATAGTTTGTCAATCAGAATGAGGTGAGCCGTATATCGTAAGTGACACAGAAGGCAAGTTTTAAATCTTTGGTTCGAGTTGGGAACCAACAAGTTCACCGGAAGTTATTATGATAATACCTCAATTGAAAATATTATATTTTGGTATTTTTACCAATTTATGAATTTTATTTCTTTTTATGGAAAATGTTTTTATATTTTTATTTTATTTTTAATATGATAATTATACTAGAAAAATGAAAAAAAATATTTTTGTACTCTTTTTTTTTTTTTTTTTTTTTTTTTTTTTTTTTTTTTTTTTTTTTTTTTTTTTTTTTTTAGATTCAAACACAAGTTGTCAATACGTAGCGATATTCTTTTTCAAACTCCCCGGCAGCGGCGCCAAAAATTGATCCGTTGAAACTTACTCCTTAAAACGTATATATATATATGATATAAATAAATTCAAGGATGAGAATCCATGAGATCAAGAAAACCGGAAGCAGTATAGAGTGTTCCCGGGTCGTTATGTCCCAACGAGGCTGAAATGGAAAATCGAGAAATCGTTTGTGTGTGAGCTTGAATGGTCACAGGAATGATTGGAATTAAGATGAAGTAAATGCACATAAAAATTTTAAACATATAAAACTAAGCTGGAAATTGAATTAAAGTACTAAAAACTTGTTTCACTAGACAAATAAGCTAAGCTAAATCTAATATGCAAATTAGCATGCAATTAAGCTAAATTACACAAGAGAAACAAAACAGTACTCAACAACAGTACCTCAGTTATTAACTACCAGTACTACACGGTGGAGTTAGTATGCTTTGTTAGTTAGTACTGCTAGTGTTAGTTAGTACTGCTATCTTTGAAATCCAAGAAAATGAACTAGCAGTACTAACTTGGAGTTAGTACTGCTCGTTTGAAGTTAGTACTGTCCTAAAAATGAACTAGCAGTACTAACTTGGAGTTAGTACTGCTCGTTTAAAACAGCATTTAACATTTCCAAAAATCATTTTTAGTTCAAAATTATTAAAAACAGATTATCAAATAACAAAGTAAAACACTTATAAGCAATTTTCAATCCATAATAAGCACTTAAATAAGCATGAATTAGTCTAGCAGTATAAACTTAAAACCAACAGTTGTATTAAGTAAACTAGCAGTTCTGCAATAGATAAGTAAGAAAAAGAGAGACTTACTACACCCTTGCTCAAAACAGGGTCAAACAACAAATCTACAAGCTCTAGCTTGTATAAAACAAGCTAGTGATAGTCCATAAGCCCATCCATAACTGGCTTATCATCCAATAAGTAAGCTGTGATATATTTGAGAGCGATATTTGTTATTTTCTCTTTACTACTTAACTTTTTAGGTTCACTTAGTTAAAACAGTTTGTAAACAAGCTGTATTGAGAGCTTTTGAACATAAAACAACTCAATTCAGAAACATAACACTTGGGATTACAAAGTGACTTTAAAAACTCAAATTTGCATTAAAACTTGGAAATGTTACAAAGCTGAAAGCAAAAGCTGTAAATGACTGAAAATAAGCTTAAGTTAAATTAAAAACTAAAAACTAACTAGATAGATAGATCCTCTACAATGAGCTACATTGGTCCTATTTATAGCCAAAAGTCTTCATAGCTTGGTCTTTGGGCTGTGCTAGTTGTGTGAGAGCTTTCCAAAAGCTAATCCCAGCCATCCATCTTCTTTGTGCTTCTTTTGAGCAATCTCAGCCATCGAAATGGTCTTGGAGAGAGTGAGGATTGCCAACTTGGAAATGTGGGGTTATAGAGGAGTGAGGGGGAGGGTTTTGTCAAGTGGTTGATGGAGTGTTGCAGGGTAGAAGTATGGGAGAAAATAGGGTGCAGGCTGGTTTTGGTGTTGGCGGGAAGGTTTATACAAGTTGGGTCTGTGACAGAGAGATGTTGAAGATGATTAAGATGATGTTTGGGTTGTTGACATCTTATGTCCCTCTAGTTTTCTTCTTTTCATCTTTTCTTTTTCCCCTTTTCTCTTTTATAATGAAGTTTCAATCTTGGCAACATCAACCCCTGTGGTTTATGTTTAAAAGAGATAAAAAGAGGTTTCTTTTTTTTGGCAGTTTTGGCCCTTGGGTTTATATTTTCAAGAAATTGCAAAATCAGCCCCTTTCTTTGTTTCCTTTATAATATAACTTAGGGGTTTGGCATTTTTGACTTGATTGACTTTTTGACTTCACACACTTTTCCATTCCATTTCTGGTTTTGTCGTTTTTGGCCTTGTTTTTCGTCCTTTTGTGAGATATCCGTTCCTGCACAATACAATTAGCAAAACAAGCATATATTTAGCATTTTAAGTTCGTTTTTGGTTATTTTAGCTCGTTTTTTGAAGGTAAAAGATATGTGTAATTAAGCACTTATCAACTCTTAAAGTCAATCACCAAGAGTTTAATTCATTTTTTTAGTTGAGTTTCTCATAAGACACAGGTTTTCTAAAGTTTTCAGAAGGTTAGTTGCATTTTTAAAGATTTAATAGTTTAAAAATAGTGTGCTAACACCAGGGCAGTTTTAAGCTCAAAGTAGCTTTAGAGTTTAGTGTTTCATAAGCATCTTAGAGCTCAAATTTAGTTAATATAGGTTTAGATACATGTAGGTAGTGAGTTTAAAGAGTTCTCAACTTAGAACTCAGCCTATATTTAAGCATTAGGTCAAGTGCACCAGCAATAGCAGTATTAACTCAGTTAATGCTGTTGTTGCTTATCTCTTTTCTAGCCATCTTTTTAGCTCTTGAAATTAGGAGTTAGAAGTTAGCATTAAGCCATTTAGAAGTACTATACTAGTTTTACATAATTCATCTCTTGATGTTCATTTTTAAGCTTTAGATTAGCTTAATTGATCCTGCAAAAAGTGGTATAGTAGCAGTTTAGAATATTAGCTTATTTCTTTTTTATTCCTAAAGTTCTAGTTGTTTTTATCAAATTTCTTTTATCTAGGTTGATTCAATATTCATATTAGAGCTTATTTTCAAAAATTCAGTTCATAGGAATTAGAAATAAGCTAGTTAGCTTATTAAGATTAGCTTAATTTCAGTCAATAGCCTGAACCTTTAGCTTTTTAAGATCAATTCTCTAGTTAATCATGTTTCCTTTTAGTTCATTTCTTTTTAAAAATCTATAGTACACATCACAAGCTTCATATAGCTTCTTTTGGTTTTCATTTTCATGTAGAAATAAGCTAGATATAAGCCAAATACTAGAAAAGTTGGATTTTAAAAGATAAACCATAGTTTCTGTTAAACAGTTTTAAAAGCTAAGTTTTTAGCTTATCTAGTGGATGAAAGTTCAATAAGATTTTATTAAAGTTGTAGAGTATAAGCCCAAGTTTAACTTTGTTGTTTTAAGTTTTTGCTAATTAATATTTTTTAATAAGCCAAAAATAAGTTGAATCGTAGGGTCTATTTTGTACTTTTTCAATAGTCTAAGGTTGTCTGTTTTAACTATAGTGTAATTTTCAATTAGTTACCCCGCCTACCCTTCTCTTTCATACTTTACAATTTCTACCCTAGTCTTTTAGGATAAATAAAATAGATTTAATATTTCAAAATTAGTTTTAATAAAATTAGGTTTTAAGTTTTAATTGGCAAATTTAGGGTTCAATTGCTTTATAAAAATTGGGCATTTTTGTTCCATTTGATTTCTGCACATTTTTAGTAGTTATAAACCATTTTTCTTTATTTTTCTAGTTAAAATTTCTATTTTATAGAAATTAAAATAGGTTTTTAGTAATTTCTTTTTCTTAAAAAATTCATAGAAAATAGAAAAATAGTTGGAAAATTCAAATTCTTTTTGTGATAATTTTCTTTTTCATTCTAGAATTTTTGAAAAATAAAAATAGAATTTTAGTGTTAATTTTTAGAAAAAGTTAATTTTTAGTTTAATCCTAAGGCCAATTAGATGTATTCAAAAATAAAGACTTTAGTCGATATATTAGGAATCGGATTCCCAAATGCAGCTGAGTGATGTGGAAACTCTTGATATAATGACAAACTGAGAGTCTTCAAACATCCGGGCAATCCTGGACAATAAATAATAACAACAACATGGAAACACGGTAATGGAAAAGACAAGCAGATCTCACAAAATAACAACACTAATTATTCACAACTACGGATAAGCATGGGGGTCCTCCCTCGTAAAGCGCTTGTTTAGGGTCGCGCTGCTTGACCCATCACAAGATTTATGTCCTTGGGGAAAGTTTGGAGATCTGGAAACTACCCAAGTGTGGTAACGTTCCCTCCAAAGTAATCGCCTGACGCGATACCATAATCACTTGTAATTTGCCCTTGGTCTTGAGAAGAGCTCAACAGTGCCGTACGGAAAATACTCTAGTGATAGGTGAAAGGCCATTCCAACGGGAATTTAGTTTGTGCCCGAGAACATCTTTAATCTTTAAATTAAAGAGGAGGACTCGATCACCAATGATGATAAAACACGTTTTTAGATCTAGGAGTCATGGATCCTCTATGTTTTGGCCTTATAGATCAAATAGTTTTCCTCTTGTCATGATCACGAAGTTCATTAAGTTCATTGAGTTGAACTTACCGTGATCACCCGTATATTACAGGATTCGAGAGTTTGCTTGCTTTAAAGGCCCAGTAGGCTTTGTTCTCAAAGCTCGATCGAAAGATGGCAATGCCCCTTCCATATACAGAGCTTGTAAGGAAGTACACCCGAAGGGTGTTTTTGTAAAAGCTGTGCGGAAGGCCCATATGCATCATCTAGTTTGTCCACCAGGAGGCAGCGGCGTTCACCTATGGGAACCTTTCAAGGATTCTTTTCAAGCCACGATTTGATACTTCCACTTGCCCACGTTGTTTGTGGGTGATAAGCGGTGAGAGACGGTGAGTAACTTCCATAATTCAGCATGACCCTTTTATGCAAACTGGATCATTTACATAAAATGGTTCCGCGATCACATATGAATGCACGGGGAGCACCAAATCTGGCGAAGAGAGAATTTCCAGAAATTTGCAAACTACTCGTGCAACAAGTGTGGTGATGCCTTTTTACCGCTTCCAACCCATTTTGACAAAAGTGACTGCCACGAGAATAAAACTTGTTCCCTCGTGAAGACGGAACGGGCCCATAAAGGTCGATGCCCCAAATGTCAAAGATTTCATTCAAACTGGATGGAGAGTTTGAGGCATCTCATCATTTGTGAAAGTTTTTCCTTGACGTTGGCACGAGTCACAGTTCTAGGACAAACTCGTGGCATCTTTATAGATGGGGCAGAAGAAACCGGAGTCCAAAGATCATTTTGGCTGTGAGTTTGTACATCAGATGTCCCCCGGTGGGTCCCATTGGTGGCAGCTGATAGAATCTCAGAGCTTCATTGCCGTGCACACTTCGCCTGATCACTTGATCCCGCACAAATTTTTAAACAAGAAGGTGTCGGTCACCAGAAATATGTTTAACAAATCTTTTGAAAAACTTGTTTTTCCTGCTGGGTCTACATGCCCGTCACAATGAATCTACCCGCCTGTTAATTTGCAAAAGTCCGGCAAACCACGGGTTCTAGAATCTCCACAAAGGTCATACATATTTAACGTCTCAATAGACGAAAACCTATCATATCTATCTCTTTAAGGATATTGACGTTTTCATACTGGATTTTTCCCAATCTGGACAGAATGATCGGCTGCGAGGAATTCTCGGCTCCTTTAGAATCACTAACAATGAATCAAATTCATGGAGGAGGAAGAACCCATCGGAGCAATCTCGCCATGGCATCCTTTTTTGCAAAGGATACTTACGAGAGGCGGAATGGGTTCCGTATGCACTATGCATTTGTTCATGATGAGTAAGAACTGAATTTCTCGAAAGCAAACACTATGCAAGTAATCTTCTTTTTCAGCCGTAGTGTAGTTCGTAGTGCTCAATCAAGGTCTTACTAGCATGTGGATAGGCCGAAAAAATGTTTCTCATGACGTTGCCCCCCAAAACTGCACCTATGGCGAAATCGCTGCACCGCACATAAAGCCAAAAGGAAGGTCCCAGTTTGGAGCAATCAAGATTGAGGAGCATCCGTAATCTATGTCTTTCAATGTTTGGAAAGCTCGAATGGCAGTCATCGTAAAAGATGAATGGCGTATTCTTCCTCAAGGAGATGGGTCATTGGTCGGGATATTTTTGAGAAATACCTGAATGAGCCGCCGTAAAAACCGCATGAAACGAGAAAACTCCTAATTCCTTTTGACGTGGTGGGATGAGTCATTTTGCAATGACATCGAATTTGGCTTGTCAACACTCAACCCTTTCTTAGAATCTAATGGCCGAGACAATGCCCCTCTTTGACCATAAAATACTCTTCTCCCAATTTGATAGACTTCAGTTGGTATCTTCACTACCTTTGAAGCATGTGGTTCTACCACTTGAGAGCAGTTTTGGTAAGTATTACCAAAGACCGAGAAGGGTCGTCCATAAAGACTTCCATCGGCTTCTCCAACCATGTCATAAAGCTTCTAACATACACCATTGAAACGTGACCAGGACATTGCTAAGCCGAAAGTGCAAGCGACGGTAGGCAAACGTTCTCGTAGGGGCAATATAAAGTAGTCTTTTTCTTGATCAACGGGGGTCAATGGGGATTTGGAAAAAGCCGGAAGAAACCATCGAGGAAACAGTAGTATTCCATTCCCCTCTAATCTCTCAGCATTAATGGTGTTCCAGAACGGTAGAGGGAAGGTGACCCTTTGCGGGTGGCTTCATTTAACTTACATATCAAATTTGCACACACCCACCATCCGTAACCAAACGAGTTGGAATCAACATCATCTTCCTCGTTTACTACCACATCATATCCCTTTCCCTTCATTGTACACAATGTATCGGCTAACCCTGGACTGTCAGAGATAGGGGTAAATTAAACCGCATCGAGAGTTTTTCAACCTCCTTTTGAATAACAATCGTTGGAATTTTTTGATTACTCTTCTTTTGATGTGGATACCGCTGATAGCAGTAAGATCCCACTTCCAAAAGAACTTGTGGTACAAAATTCCGGGTTGATACCCTGAATGTCAAAGAGTTTCCAAGCGAGAGCTCGCTTGTGGGACTTTAGCACCTTTATAAGAGCGGATTTTTCCTCAACATCCAACTCTTTAGCAATAATGACTGGCAACTTGTTGTTGCCCTCCAAAAATGGCCATTACTCGAGATGGGGATGCAGGGCAGTCCTTGAGATTCAACCTCAGTAGTGTCATCAACTACGAAGTAAATGCTTGTATTATTCACAGAACCCTTAAGCTCAGTTTCGGACTTCTGGGAGATAATGTTCCCTTGACTTGGAGGGGGAAGTGGTGGTATCACTATTCCAGATGGCTTCTAGAAATTACGAATGTCCCCCTCATGATCAAAGTAGAAGGATTAAATGCTGGACACTCCGGATCATCTGCTAGACCAAGGAAAGATCGGCTTCTTCGAGAAGCAGGAAATCACTATCTCCAAATGAGTCTAGGGTAAGAGAAGAAGTACAACAACAATTGGATCAAATACGGATGGAATTTCCACTCGCATATATCCATAAACCAAGAACTTCTTGAGAGTATTCTCCACAAGCACATATCAATGACTCAATTTTGTTTTGCCGTCAAGGAGGAAATTGCCGAGTATCTCGAAGTCAGATCCAAAATGCAAGTGATGGCTTCACTTCTTATTCTAATAGTTAATTCCACCCTTGTGCACATCAATCAAAGCACACATGGTCTTTACAGAAGCACCTCCCGAGAATTAAAGGGACTCGGAGACAGGCCAAAATCTACAAACCACAAAGTCGGCTGGAAAGTGAAATACACCAACTTTAACGAGATGTCTTTTGCAAATTCCCAATGGATTAGAAATTGATCGATCCGCAAAGTTCGAGTGGTCATGCAAGTTGAGTAAGATCAGGAAGTGAAAGCTTTCCCCAGACTAAAATGAGCATTAGATTATGCTACCCGAGGATCGGCTAATCTAAGCATTCATACCATCCCTGGAAAATCACGAAGGAATCAGGACATGCCGGGATCTTCCAAGTGTTTCTGGGAAACTATGTTCAAGAAGACCGCCAACAATTTCATCTTCGAAGTACGAGCTATGACAGGTTCATTGAACGTTCGAGCCACTTCGTAAGTTTCTCTTTAATTGCCAGTAAAGTTCTTAGAGTCGAGGCGAATTGGGCATCAAAACAAGAGCAACTGCCGTAAAAAAAAAGCTAATCTCGAAACTCATCTCTTTGAAGATTTCATAGAATTTGTCGATTTGTTCATTAGCTTGATTACGGCTCTTTTCATTATCACGCCTCGAAGGATATGGAAGAGAAACTGAAGGTTTAGTGTTTGGCACGGGAGCAACAACAGGAGCAACAATGGGCTCAAAAACTGGAGTTGTGATTGGTTCAGGACCTACCGGAGGTTGGACGGGTGTGGTACTTTGTGAGCAAGAAGGGTGCACTTGGTCCTTTGTCACCTCGGGTATTGGCTTCACTACTGAAGAAGTAGGAATTGGGGGTCCTTGATATGCAACACCGCTTCGGGTAGTGATACCCTTTAAGTCTTCTCTAGGGTAGTAACTTGTGTTACCAGGGAGTGTCCCTGACCCCTGAAGTAGAAGCGGTAAATTGGCCGTTACAAAACTTAGCCAACATAATCAGTCAGATTTGCCATTTTTATTATTCAATTTTGTTTTGTTTCGTTTGCATGCTCTGACCCTGGTTTTGGAGGTTATTTAGCAATGTTCTCATGATAGCATCATTAGCCTTGACGTAGTTTGTCAAAAACTCTGTGACACGTGTTCTAGGAACGGGGCTTGAGATAGCGGGAGACTGATTAACCTGGGGTCTATGAAGTTGATTCTCTGACTGAAATTGGACTGTTTTAAATTTCTACCTCTGTTTTGGAGTTGAAATTGCTCTCCCAGTGTTTTGTAAAGTTATTCCCCCCGTTTTGAAATTGTTTTTAGCATTATTAGCTGAGATACTGAACGGGTGGAAAAAACCATGTGGACTAATATGATTTGCAACCATTTTGAGGTCGAAATTGGATGCTTAACATGGTTGAAATTAGCTGCAAGCGGCTGTGACACAATATCTCAGAATGTTTTCTCCCGATACAAACGTTGCCATGAGTGCTGACATTCTGATGAGAATGGGCACTCACCGAACAAGTAACACAAACTTCGCTCAACTGCTTTGAACAGGATGCAGGAGCAGAAGCTGAGCAGGAAGCTTGGTTCTTCTTGTCTAAGAGCAAAGCTCAGACAATCTTACCTTAAGTTCACACATCAGATGGAAACAGCTATGGGTGGAAGAGTCTCGTACTTACCTTGGCAAACAACTGCCTTAGCTCCCTGTGTTTGACGAACTTTGGACTTATGCTCTCAAGATGATTTTTAAACCATTCGCGAGCATATTGTCCAAAAAGTTTTCCTTTAACCTGTCTGCGGAGTTCAATGAATCTTGGAATCATTAATGTTCCAAAAGAAAGCATTATAGAATGTAACAAGTTGAAATGCAATTCTGAGAATCCAATGGTGTGGACATGCCCAAAGTAGAATCATTGAAAACGATCCAAGGCTTCATAAAAACGATTCATCAACCTATGCTGAAATCTGGGAATTCTCATTGCGAAGATTCGTCTTTTTAGAGGAGGGAAAAATCTGATTGATGAATTTGGATACAAGATCTTCCCAAGTTTGAATGGATCCGAGGGGGTTCTTTTCTAGCCATATTCGGGCAGCTCCCGATAGAGAATGGAAAAAGCATAAGCCTTAATCGAGTAATTGGAACATTGGGACCCTCATTGGGAGGTTATCTTGTTGAAGTAACGATATGAGCATGTGCGTGTACTTCTTTGTCATGACCGAAGAAATGTTTGTTCTGGACAAGATTGTTAGAGCCCATGCTTTAGCCGAAAATGTTTGCCAACAAATTTCAGGAAAAGGATTGCGACCTCTTAGTACCCCTCGGTGGGTGCTTGGAGCCAATTGAGCCATAGTCTTCGAGTGCGTCCTGCCATTGCTTCTAACGGTAGATCTTCCTGAAATGGTTATTCTGATACGAAGAGGTTCGAGATAACAACTGGGTGGTCCCTTCTGTGAGGAGGTCGCTGCCACGATACTGAGATCGATGCGCATGCACAAAATGGAAATAAATAAAAAAAAAGAAGTTAAACAACTAATTTTTTTTAGGAATTTTTGGATTTAAAATAAATTCACTAATCTATTTTAAAGCGGACCCGAGAGATAGACAACTTAACCAAATAATCGATCTTACTTCACGGTAGCTCTCAGAATAAAAACGCACAGGTGAGCGGAGGAGTAGGAATAGACGCGAAGCTTATAATTCTCACTTTCCGGGTCGTATAGATCCTAGGACCACCCCTCCTTATACCCACATTATAGTTGTTTATCAAAATGGAGGTGAGCCGTATATCTAAGTGACTACAGAAGGCAATTATTAAATGCTTTATTTATCGGGAACTTATTATGGAAATTACTCCAGTTGAGAGTATTATTTTGATGGTGTTCTTTAACCAAATTATTTTTATTTCTATTTATGGACAATGTTTTTATATTTTTTATTTTTTTTTTTTTTTATATATGATAATTATAACTAGACAAAATGAAAAAAAAAATATTTTTGTTACTTTTTTTTTTTTTTTTTTTTTTTTTTTTTTTAGTTTCAAACACAAGTTGTCGTAATTACGAAGCGGATACGTTAATTCCTTCTAAATTTCAACCTCTAACAGCCACGCTTTATGCAGATCACACGGCAATAAAGAGCTGCGTAGGCGGCGCCAAAAAAAAAAAAAATTATGATTCCGGATAAGACTTACTCCTTAAAACGTATATATATATGATATAAATAAATTCAAGGATGAGAATCCATGAGATCAAGAAAACCGAAACATATAGAGTGTTCCGTGTCCGTTATGTCCCAACAGGCGAAATGGAAAATCGCAATACCATTGATGATTGGTCTTGAATGTCACGAGGGAATGATTGGGGAAAAAAAAAAAAATTTTTTTTTTTAAAACGAAAGAAAATTGCACATAAAAAATTTAAACAAATTAAACATAAGCTGGAAATTGAATTAAGCAACTAAAAACTTTTACACTAAGGCACAAATAAGCTAATCTAAATCTAAATAGCAAATTAAAGGAATCATGCAATTAAGCTAAATACACAAGAGAAACACAACAGTTACTAACAACCAGTACAACAGTATTAATACCAGTAATAACTTGGAGTAGTTATACTGCTATGTTATTAGAAACTTGCTACCTTTGAAATCCAAGAAAATGAACTAGCAGTACTAACTTAGAGTTAGTACTGTGTGAAGTTAGTACTGTCCTAAAAATGAACTAGCAGTACTAACTTGAGTATAGTACAGCACAAAAAATGACAAGCAGTACTATCATTTGAGATTATACTTCGCTCGTAAAAAAGACAGCATATAACATTCCAAAAATCATTTTTAGTTCAAAATTATTAAAACAGATTATCAAATATCAAAGTAAAACACTTATAAGCAATTTTCTATCCAAAATAATGCACTTACATAAGCATGAATTAGTCGTAGCCGAGTATAAACTTAAAACCAACAGTTGTATTAAGTAAACTAGCAGTTCTGCAATAGATAAGTAAGAAAAAGAGAGACTTACAACACCCTTGCTCAAAACAGGGTCAAACAATGAATCTACAAGCTCTAGCTTGCATAAAACAAGCTAGTGAGAGTCCATAAGCCCATCCAGTACTGGCTTATCATCCATAACATAAGCTATGGTATATTTGAGAGTGATATTTTTCTTGACTACTTACTTTTTTTATATTACTTGATGAAAACAACTTATAAGTAAGCTGTGGTGAGAGCTTTTTTGAACATAAAACAATATGATTAAGAAACTTAACACTGGTAATGTAAATTGACTTAAAAACTTCAAACTTGCATTAATCTTGAAAGTGTTACAAAGCTGAAACTAAAAAGCTGTAAATGACTTTGAAATTTGAACTAAGATTAAAAACTAATTAGTTACTAAAAAACTAAAACTAGATGCCTCAAAGGCTTACAAAAAGCTCTATTTATAGCCGAAGTCTTGGACTTGCAGCTTGTGCTTCTTTGGAGAGATAAAACCAAGTGTGCTAGTTGTGTGAGGAGAGACTAAAGCAAATCCCAGCCTTTGATTTCTTTTGAGCTTCTTTGGAGACAATCTCAGCCATCGAAATGCTTTGGGAATGGAGAGGGATTGCCAACATGGACTTTATAAAGCTGGGGGGTAGTAGTAGGGTGTTGAGTGATTTTTTGCAGAGAAGTATGGGAGCAAAAACAGGGTGCTGGCTGGTTTTGGTATTGGCGGGAAAGCTGGGGAAAGGGTTTATACAAGTTGGGTTGTGACAGAGAGAGGTTGAAGATGATTAAAGGAATGTTTGGTTTGTGTACAAGAAAGGCCCCTCCACATCACTCTTCTTTTCATTCTTTATTTCCCCTTTTCTTTCTTTTATAAATGAAGTTCCCCAAATTGGCATAATCAGCCCCCGTGGTTTATATGATAATATAACTTAGGGGTTTGGCATTTTTGACCCCTCAAGTTATATTTTTCTTTGCTTTTTCTTCTCGGAGTAGACTTTACTTTGATTTGGCTTCGTCTCCACACACTTTTCCATCCCGTGTCCTGTTTTGTCTCTTTTTGATTGGTTTTTCGTCCTTTTGTGAGATATCCGTTCCTGCACAACACAAATGCAAAACATACAAATATTTGGCAGTTTTTGTCTGTTTTTGGTCATTTAAGCTCGTTTTTAGAGGTAAAAGATATGTGTAATTAAGCACATATCAACCAACCTTACGTCTGTTCTAGTCTTTGTTCAACCTAAGACCTTCCAGGGATTGGTTGACCTTCTAGAAGCATTCCAGGGTTTTGGTTCCTTCTTTTTTTAAAGCTTCTATGTTCCACATCTCAGATTAAAAGTACAAGTTAATCTTTGTTCAGGTGTATCTTTTCTCTGATCAGCATCCTGGTATTATTACTCTATTTAGACATCATTTGGGTACTTTTTCCTTCCCCATCCCTTCAGAACCGTTCGATGAGTCTCTCCGAATTCGTCTATCGCGTTAGCCTATCGAGCCCCGCGTATTTTCAGAGGTTGTCCTTTACTTGGCCAGCCTGGCTCTTTCTTAGGAGGGTTCTCCTTTGCATCCAACTATCTTTGTTGATGTCCAGGGTATGGTTTTACATAATTTCCTTTATTTTATTTTGTTTGTACTGTCTTCTTAACTTGGCTTTTTCTTTTTCTCTAGAGATGACTCTGCGAGATTTTCTTCATTACCCAAGAAATCATCTTGTCACTATTACTGATGTCCTGGTTAGTGCTCCCTTGTATGGGGGGAGCGCTGATGTATCTGATCTTGATGCTTCGGAGGAAGATGTTTATTTTTCGGGTGTTAGGAAGACAGGCGTGGCAGCTTGTTTTGCTCCGCGGGGTGCTATGCCTGCACCTGCTCTCGTTGGCTTGTCTTCTAAGGGTAAAAAAATTATTTACCAGGTTTCTTTTATTTCCTTTCCCGTTACGTTTCTTTCTATCATGGTTTTTACTTACTTCTAATTTTTTGCTGGGTGATGCCGAGGCCTGAGAGTCCCATGACATTCTTAGTGGGCTTGATCATCCAGAATTTTAGAAGCGATTGGATGGTCTTTCTTTAACTGAATTAGCTAATTTCCCTGACGTGTCTGCTCTGAAGTTCGTGATGTCTAGTACCATTGATAACGCTCAAATGATACATATTTCTATATGTGTTATCTATGCTTATATACATATTTATTGGTTAATTATAAGAACTTTCGATACTTAATAGACTATGTTTGATCCTTCATAGTTCATGGAGAATGTGTGGAAGAAAACAGAAGAATATCAAAGATAAGGAAGCTTACAACGAAGAAATAATCACGATAGAGATCTCCAACACTTGTCCAAGTTTTGGCTAACTGAACTCGGATTCACGCGATTCGGGCGGCCACGCCACCGGGAAGGAATTCTCTACAACACATATTTTTGGTCCAAAAGCTGAAATTGCACAAAAACCGTCGTACTTTTAAATAAGTGCGGCGCACTTTTCATAAATCCAAAAGTACACCGCACAAATAAAATGTGCGCCCCACTTTCAGTCTGATGCATTAAATACGTGAATTTAGCCTCAAGTGTAACAACTCATATTTTACGGTCAATATTAAATTTTGACTCCGTTCCTATTTTTTTGCTTTGAATAAAATTTTTGTGTTTTACTTGTTAGTCGATTTGGTGACAATCGTCATTTTTAGTTATTTGCGTGTCGTGCTTTGGATATTTATCCGTTCTAGCTTTCGAGAAATCGATAATTTCATATTTTAGCTTCGAAAATTCATTTATTTTTATTTTTGTAATTTTCGACTTTTCCTGTGTTTCTGGTCGAAACCGCGTCAAAAATGATATTTTTACAATTTTAACATTTTAAATAAATGTTTAAGTCCAAACCAAACACCCCTTAATTGTTTTAAACTCCTACTAAACCTCAAAACAAACACCTCCTTATTTTTATAAAAAGGCAGAGCAATTTTTTTTGTAGATAATATTAGGAAAGTCAACATACTATATAAAGAGTCTTAATCCATATCAAAAACACAGTATACAAGTCCAGATATCAAAAAAATCATTTTCTCTGTCCCTCTCCCCTCCTGGTTCGACGTAGCAGCAACAACAACCATCAAACCACCATCAAAAATTCACCAATCAATCTTAAAACACTTCCACACTACTCCTATATAAAACCCCATCATTATTTTCCTTTAAAATCGACCATGCATCAAGATTTCTCAAGTTCTTAATTCTTTAAAGATTTTGGGGTTTTAGGGTTTCATTGATTTTTGGGTACAATTAAAGCAACAAGGGTTAAATTGCATGTGATATTACAAGATTTGGAGTCAAGAAAAGTGAAGGTTTGATCTAATTGGGGGGTTTTGTGTGTACGGTTAAAACCAAGACCCAAGAAGGGTTTTTTGATCTTTTTCATCTACCCTATTGTGTTGCAAGTTTGTTTTTAAACCTTTTTCATTGATTAATTTCAATACTTATGCATTTGTTTGGTTTTTGTACTTAGTAGGCATGCATGGTCATGCTTAGTTTTGATTTTGATTATCTAAAATATATGAGGTTTTGATGTATGAGATATGTAGAAGGGATTAGAATGGCATTGCATGGTGTTAGATGTTGTTAAAAATGGTGTTTGGATTGGAATTATACAAGATTTTAGGACTGTTTTTACATCAGTAGCAAAATAGCTTTTTTACAAAATATTTTTGGCTTAAGGCCTGGGATTTTATTACTTGGTTGGGTATAGAAACATACAAGGTGTATGTGATGCTTTGGATGGAGCGATAACTCATCCGGATGACCAAGTTACGCCCAATTTAGTAAAACTAGTCAAAGTGGGTCATTAAATCTAGTTATGCAGATAGTTTGTGTGTTAATGGAATATTTTTGGCTTAGAGCCTACTGTATGTTTACATGAATGAATAGGTTATTATCTCAGGTCCTAGTGGTGAGTTGGATGGAACACCAACTCTTCCGGATGGTCGAGATACGACTAAAATCGTGGAAACATATTTAGTATGTACCCAGAATTTGTAATGCAGATAGTAGGGCTTGTAACGAATTTTATTTGGCAAGTGGTATATCCGCTGCGTTGTGATTTTTAGGGGTGTTACATAGTGGTATTAGAGCTCAAGTTATAACGAACTAGGTCGTTTTCAAAACCTGGACTATAACTGTTTTTCGAAAATATTTATGAGTCTTTCACCGTTGTCCGATATCCGCGCGCGCATGCTTTCTGATCCTTTATAAGCTCTCTTTTGCATCTTTACTACTATTATATGGGTAATGAGTATTTAATACTTGACTATGATTTCGCTCTCTTACGTCTATCCTATGACGTCGTACTATTTACCTTATATCGGTCAGTTATATAAATATTGATCACTCTGATTTTCGCCTACTTCCTGATTTCTCATTTACTCCATTGAGCGTTGATACTGGAGGGTGAAATAGACTGTCACACCTCCAAAACCGGATAGGCAGCGAAACTGTAACAATTGGGGTGCGACGTCATGGAACAAAGTACAAGTCACGGAAAACGGCCTCAAAAGAGACGTTTTAAAATAAGTTTCACATTCGATACAATAAAATATCAGTGTTTGTAAATAGGTCCCAACAGTTTTGATAAAACACAAGGTTTTTAAGCATGTCATAAAGTTTGGATAAAGTTTCCATCGAATGCAATAAGAGAAAGTTTTTACAACACAAAGTATTTTCAAAAGAAGTTTTATCGAATGTATAAAAATAAAGAGTCTCAGAAATACATATCCGTGTAGCTTCCATCCAAGCTTATACATTAGCACCTGAGATTAAAACATGCAAAAACGTCAACAAAAATGTTGAGTGAATTCATAGGTTTAGTAGTAATAATTTCATAGACCACAAGATTTAAGTATTTGTAGACAAGAGAAACAGATTCACCAAGTCTAAAGGAAATATACATTATTTCCTTAAGATCATGTCACCGAACCTTAACATGTAATGAAATGTAATAATCAACCTAGTACTCGAGGTTTGTGCCCCAAAACAGATACAGATGCTGCCAAGCATCCTACAAAATACCTCAAATGTTAAATCTATCAATGGTTATCTAGAAACCACAGCCCAGACGGGGATTGTTAGTCCCGATAGATCTATCCACAATACTCGCGTTTACTACCCATAGTAATTAACGGCTCATGATTGAAAGGGGACTTAAATGGAAAAGTAGGTACTTAGGCAATAATAGAGTTAGGAAATGGCATACAATTTCAAAAGTACTTGTGTCCAATATGTAAATCAAGCATGTAATCTCACCCCGTAGAGTTTTCAAACAATTTGGTATTAAAAAGGAGACTATGAACTCACTAAGAAAAAAAGTAGTGATTCTAGAAATCTAGATGAAGAAGACGAATGCCAGCGATCAACCGCGACCTATAATAGTGGCGCGTGATTAAAACTCACACTTATAATAAGATGTAACATAATACGAGTAAATAGATACATATTTATATATATCGGAATGCAGTAATATCCTATGCTTAAGAATCCATGATTGAGAATCGCTAAGAATGCTACACTTATATTTTCTGAAATTTTACCGGTTTTTACTAGACGTTAACCACACTTAAAGAGATACCAAACGATCGAATCCGATGTTCTCCTTCTATATCTACCCACTTATATATGTTATTAAACCTCAATAGCTTTCCTAAAAAACATAGACACTTATAACTATTTTTCAAAAGTACGCTAACGCAACATATCCCAAAACAGGGTCTGCTGGACTTTGCAAAAGTTGGACAGCATTATGACCCTTTTAAACTATACAGAAAAATCTGGAAAAAATCAGAAAACTCATACACATTATGAAGATGCTACTGTGTCAATTTCGTCAAAAAATATAAAGTTTTGATCCGCCTGCCCACTACATCTTTACAGCCCAAATTCTGGACCAGAATCACAGTTTTGACAACTTGTTTTGCAATTCACTTTTGACTAACCTATACTTATTGAAAATCCGCGAGGCCTCTTTTGTTGGAAAGTAGACTCGCCGAACTTAGTTTTAGAATCAAGAAAACATAAAAAAGCTTTCAAAGTGACCAAGATATGGTACTCGCAAGGTGACCAAAAATTCTGCATAAAAACATGTTATGCAGAATTTTACCATTCCACTTTCCAAACTTCTATCGGGCATATCTTACTCATTTTTAAGTATTAGAAGTCCTAATTTATACCAAAACGAACATTAGAACGACCTCTACCATATTAGACAACAAAATCTCAGTTTACAACATCACTAATTGGCCGAATTATACACCCAACATTCTGACCTATTCGGCTAACTTTCAAACCCTTCAAAATCAACTCAAACATCACCAAACTCCTACTACTATCTTAACTCTTCTACTAGATAATCAAAATTACCAATAACACCAAAATTATAACATGCATCCTAATCCATGGATTCTTAAACATAATCAACCTACCTACAAGTATATATAAAATTGAACCAAATCAATACTAGAAAAAGACTTACAAAATAACAAGAAAATAATTAGATGATCAAAACCACAAACCCTTGTGGTTTTGATGTCTTGGCTGAATACCTCAAGAGCAAAAGAGAGACTCGAAAACTTGATTTGATTCACTAAAATTGTTCAAACACACTTAACTTTATACCCGTGATGATCTTCTTGCATTTAATTAAGTAAAAACCCTAAGAATAAAAGTTTAATGAAAATCAAGAAATCAAAATTCTTGATGCATGGTTGATTAAAATTGAAAAGAATGATGGGAATTTATATAAGAATGATTTGAGAGTGAATGAGAGTAATCAATTAGATTTTGATTGAAGGTTTTAATGGTTTTGGTGTGTGGGTCGATTGGTACAGAGAAGGGAAGGGAGGAGAGAAAACGCTACTGTGTGTGTTTTTTTTGAACCGTATGAATGAGAATGGGATAAAAGAAAATAATTAATTCTATTTATATGGAAGAATTTCCTAAATTATAATAAAAAAAATTAAGGAAAGGGTGTTTGTTTTGAGGTTTAGTAGGAGAAGCAAGATTATAAAGGGTGTGTTTGGTTTCTAGTTTTGATGGAGCCTAAAACAATTTAAGGAGGGTGTTTGGTTTATATATGGTATAAAGAAATGTTTATTATTAGTTACCATAGTGCTATTTGTGACACGGTTTCGGCTAAAACACGAGAAAAGTCAAAAAAATACAAAAATGACAATTGTAAGAAAAATAAAACTTAGAGGTGAACTTATGAAAATATTGAACTACGAATAACACGAAGACAGAATAAAACCTCAAACACGACTCAAATTCGACTAGGAATGAGAACTTTGACGAATTAGGTAGAAGTAAAGGTAAAAATTTATTTAAAGGTAAAAATGAGAGTAAATTATAATAAATTTATTTACCTGAAAATAGGGATTCTCACAGTCGATCCCTCTAAGGAACTCTGGTCCCTAGAGTTCAACTAGCGACTGCAGACGAGGCGAAGGCGAAAAGATGCGGGTACTAGCAAAATTTTGATTATTAGAAATATGAATACAGAATTAATTTTGACAAAATTTCAAAGTGACTACTCCCTAGCAGGGCATGGTCTTTCCTGAATTATACATAGTTGATCAGGCTATGTATAATTGAGGACTAACGATGCAATGCTCATTTTCGTCAAACTAGTGTTATGTATAATATGGTATCAAATGATTTCCCAATGTCACAAAAGAGTTCATAAGGTGAATTCAAAGTAGCTCATAGGATGACAACAAAATAGTTTATAAGACGGTGGTAAAATGGTTTGTGATATAGTAGCCAAAACGGTTTATAAGATGATTCTGAAAATGTTCATAAGGTATTAGTCAAATGGTTTGTAAAGTAACAAAACAATTCTTAAGATGAAAACGAAATAGTATATAAGATGACAATAATTTAGTTCATGGGAAATCAACAAGACAATTTATGAGCTAATAGTAAAATGGTTTATAAGATGACATCATGGTTGTTTATAAAGCGATATATTATAGTGATTATAAAGAATATCCGAAAGAACGTAGAAGTAGTGAGAGAAATTGGACATTGTAACACCCCCAAAATGGGTCGCAGCGGAATAAGGATTCGGGGCGTGTTACTTCAAGATCAACAGCACAAGATATATATAAGAACGACACAAAAAGTCGTTTAAATTGATACATTGGATTTAATTATAAGACATAATACAAAAGCATAAAGCTTTACTTGTTCCTTGTTTAATATTACAAAAGACAACAATACATTTCCCAAAATATGATGCATATAAATCTTTAAGTGTGCAATCCAAAATGTAATCCAATGCATCCTTGGCACCTCGTGCCTATTGACCTCCTGAAAACATTGCTTAAAACGTCAACAAAAATGTTGGTGAATTCATAGGTTTATGTATTTAAATTATGCAGGACCGCAAGACTTTCCCGTGATGTTACAACATATGCCAACAATCACAAAACCAGATTACTGTTGCACTAAGCTCATGACACTGAAGCTCAACCTATATTTGCTATTTTAGCAGTTATTTTGCCCGTACAGATGTTGTAACCCGCAACATCCAAGTCCGACATGGTCAACGTTCGTTCCCGGTGATAGCTAATCACCCAAACGGGGAGGTTAATCCCAATAGATCTATTTATAACATTCGCGCTCACATAATGCAATTAACAACTACATCTATGCAATTGACAGTTCATGATAATGGGCTCAGGAGGGTTATCGCTACTTAGGCAAACACATAATCAATATAAATCAATATACTTTAAACACTTGCGTCCCAATTGATAAACAAAGCGGGTTTTCACCCCAAATAATAGTAAATCAGTAAAAATGGCTAAAAAGTGGGCTATGACTCACCTTGAGTACAGATAGTCCAATAATACCGATAAAAACGTCACGCAAAACCGTTTAGGTACAACTAACTATTTAAATTTAAGGTCGTATAAGTACCGAGTACTTTAAGTAATAACTCATTGATACTAATCTTATAGTTGTTACCTTCGTATCTATCGTTCGGGCTATCATAATTAAAGAGGTCATGACATGACGTGAGGTTAGGACACTTTTAAATCGTAAATTCAACATCGTCGATACGCCATCCAGAAGAGGCTCATTATGAAAACTCTCGTATTCTATAGCACTTTGACTAACGCCATCACACTTCTATATAGCATAATCCACGATATCGTTTTAGTAACAATAATATTTATAAAAGTGAAACCGTTTATAAATTTACTTTTGTAAAAATGACCTAATTTGGTCGTGTTAAGTCCGTTGCTCGCGTTTCTTAGTACCGTTGTCGTAGTAAGACGAGTGATCAAAATATACCTTCTTTAAGTGTTTAAGACTTGGTGTGTATAGTAATGTTACTGTTCAAACAGGCTTGTTTGTCGTTTTTCGTTTTAATTAGGCTAGTAAACTTGTTATCGTAATAACTAATTCGTTTTAATCCCGATTTAGTGTTCCTTCGAGTACGTCTTAGTTATTAAAAGTTGTATTTATATTTTCTGAAATTAATCCCACTGATGAATAGTGCTTTTTACTGTTTCATGTTTATAAATTACTTTTATAAACTTTAATTATAGTAAAACGTCGTAGTTTATTCGTTCTATCCGTTTTTTAGCGATTCATCGAGTACGCTCTCGTAATTAAAAGTTATATCATATTTTAGATGTGTTAAAAATATTAGTTTCTGTAATGAAAGTAACTTTATAAAAAATAGTTTTATAAAGTATTATAGTAGTCAACTTCGTAATTAAGTATCTTTTTCGTTTAAAAATCGGTTTTCGAGTGTCTTTTCATTTTAGAATCGTCATGTGGCGTATTATTTTTTAATTATAATGTCAATAACCTATGTATAAGTGTCGAAATTTTACACCCCTTTATTATCCAAGTGTATACTTTTTATAAAATTTATTTATGTATTTTTCAACTAGTAGTTTATTATAGAAACCCTAATAACTATATGTAAACCTATGTGATTTACTTATTATTTAATGGTCCAAGATCAATCCATTGTCTTATAAAATTCATTGTAACAAGTTTAACAATTTCCTCGTTCCATTTAGCTTTCAATGGAATAATTAAGTTATCCCCTTATAAAAACCTAATCTATTACTAAAGTTTATTTTTTATTAAAACCTTTTAAAACCATATGTTAACATACTTTTACATTCATTTTTCCATGATATATATAACCATATGACATAAGAATAAGTGCACAAAACCATGATCATAAGTAAATATTCATTTTACATATTCAAAAGTACCCTAAATGGTGATTTAGCTTAATATAACATATGAACACATAAAATCTTAGTTATGAAATGATTAAGTTTATATATAAACTTGTGTGGCTGCGTAGGAGGAAAAAGGAAAAAAATCACCCTAGTGATTTAAACCTCTTGGCTTGAAAAATTTAGGATGAAACCCTAATTTTTCCCAAGTAAACCCTTTCTTTCTTTTCGTGATTCCTTCCTTGCAAATGGTTAACCAACTCTTGAAACCTTCATTTATTTAAAGGTAAAAATGAGAGTAAATTATAATAAATTTATTTACCTGAAAATAGGGATTCTCACAGTCGATCCCTCTAAGGGAACTCTGGTCCCTAGAGTTCAACTAGCGACTGCAAACAAGGCGGAGGCGAAAAGATGTGGGTACTAGCAAAATTTTGATTCTTGGTAATATGAATACATAATTGATTTTTGACAAAATTTCAAGGTGACTTCTCCCAGCATGGCATGGTCTTTCCTGAATTATACATAGTTGATCAAGCTATGTATAATTGAGGACTAACGATGCAATGCTCATTTTCGTCAAACTAGTGTTATGTATAATATGGTATCAAATGGTTTCACAATGTCATAAACTAGTTCATAAGGCGAATGCAAAGTAGCTCATAGGATGACAACAAAATAGTTTATAAGACGGTGGTAAAATGGTTTGTGATATAGTAGCCAAAACGGTTTATAGGATGATTCTAAAAATGTTCATAAGGTATTAGTCAAATGGTTTGTAAAGTAACAAAACAATTCTTAAGATGAAAACGAAATAGTATATAAGATGACAATAATTTAGATAATGGGAAATCAGCAAGACAATTTATGAGCTAACAGTAAAATGGTTTATAAGATGACATCACGGTTATTTATAAAGCAATAGATTATAGTGATTTTAAAGAATATCCGAAAGAACGTAGAAGTAGTGAGAGAAAATGGACATAAAGAGTCATTTGTAGAATTTATCGTTGCAACGAAAGAACAAATCGATCATAACAACAGTAGATAGAAGTGAGCATCAACGGTATCAAAATATAGTGATGCTTAAAAGAAATGAATGTAAGCAGTTATTCGATCGACAAATTGAACGTAGAGAGTCATCTAGTATCTGCTGAACTTAGAAGTTAACTTCTTTGCGGTATGATTCTCCAAATCACATGAAGTAATGAGGCAAAGAATGAGGTGACAAGTTAATTGTCGTATTCCAATCTGTTGGCATGCTCTCTGCAGTAGGTTACGTGATAATGTATGCATTACAGAAGTATGAAGCGAGTGTCCAAACTCATAGTTGATTAGTAAAATAACCAATAGGATCGACAAACTATGTCGAATTTCAAATATCGTTAAAAATGGCATTATAGAAAAATTATGAGAAATTTTTTAAGACCATTGTATCACTAACAATGTCTTAAGAAACGTCATAGTATTTATATAAGCAACATTTATATATAAAAAATTATGGTGACGCTCAAGAAGGTACACATAAGTGATCGAACATAGTCGACCTTTATATAAATTACCTTTATATAAACAATAGCTGTAATCTCGAAGATAAACGTAAAAGATCAAAAGAAAGTCAAGTATTATATAATCGTTATCCATATAAAAATAGTAATGCTCGAGGGAGTAAATATAAGGAACCAGGAAGTACGCGCGCACGGATATTGGATAAAACAAGGAGAGACTCTAAATTTAGAAAAGTAGTCATAGTCTAGGTTTTAAAAATGACCCAGTTCTTTATGATTGGAGCTCTGATACCACTCTGTCACACCCTCAAAACCGGACAGGCAGCGGAACAGTAACAATTGGGGTGCGATGTCATGGAACAAAGTACAAGTCACGGAAAACGGCTTCAAAAGAGATGTTTTAAAATAAGTTTCACATTCGATACAATAAAATATTAGTGTTTGTAAATAGGTCCCAACAGTTTTGATAAAACACAATGTTTTCAAGCATGTCATAAAGTTTGGATAAAGTTTCCATCGAATGCAATAAGAGAAAGTTTTTACAATACACAGTATTTTCAAAAGAAGTTTTATCGAATGTATAAAAATAAAGAGTCTCCGAAATACATATCCGTGCGGCTCTCATCCAAGCTTATACATTAGCACCTGAGATTAAAACATGCAAAAACGTCAACAAAAATGTTGAGTGAATTCATAGGTTTAGTAGTAATAATTTCATGGACCACAAGATTTAAGTATTTGTAGACAAGAGAAATAGATTCACCAAGTTTAAAGGAAATATACATTATTGCCCTAAGCTCATGACACCGAACCTTAACATGTAATGAAATATAATCAAACCAGTACTCGAGGTTTGTGCCCCAAAACAGATACAGATGCTGCCAAGCATCCTACAAATACCTCAAATATTTAAATCCGATATGTTATCTAGAAAACCACCAGCCCAGACGGGATTGTTATCCCATAGATCTATCCACAACATCGCTTTACTACCAATATAATTACCGCTCATGATTGAAAAGTGACTTAAATGGCCCAAGTAAGTACTTATCAAGAATAGAGTCTGAAATGTGCATACAATTTCAAGAAGTACTTGAGTGCCAATTTGTAAATCAAGCATTAATCGTCACCCCGAAGTTTTCAAACAATTTGTATTAAGAAGGTAGACTAGGAACCTCACAAGAAAAAAAATAGTGAATTAGAAATCGAGCTGAAGAAGACGAATCACCGAGTCAACCGCGACCTATAATAGTGGCGCGTGATTAAAACTCACACTTATAATAAGATGTAACATAATACGAGTAAATAGATACATATTTATATATATCGATCAGTAATATCCTTCGATAAAACCATGATTTTTAATCGCTACAAGAAGAGCTACACTTTATTTCGGAATTTTACCGTTTTTACTATACTTAACCACACTTAAAGAATACCAAACATCGAATCCGATTGCTCCCTCTCATATTCTACCCACATATATACTTATTAATCCTCAGTAGCTTTCCAAAAATCATAGAGCACTTAAAAAACTATTTTTCAAAAGTACGCTAACGCAACATATCCCAAAACAGGTCTGCTAGAATTTAAAAAAGCTGGACACCATCTGACCCCTTTAAACAATACATAAAAATCTGGAAAATTTTATAAAGCTCATACACATTATGAAGATGCTACTGTGTGAATTTCGTCGAAAAATATTAAGTTTTGATTCAGCTGCTCACTACATATTTACAGTCCAAATGCTGGACGAGAATCATAGTTTTGACAACTTGTTTTGCAATTCATTTTTGACTAACCTATACTTATTGAAAATCCGCGAGGCCTCTTTAGTTGGAAAGTAGACTTGCCAAACTTAGTTTTAGAATCAAGAAAACATAAAAAAGCTTTCAAAGTGACCAAGATATGGTACTCGCAAGGTGACCAAAAATTCTGCATAAAAACACTCTATGCAGAATTTTACCATTCCACTTTCCAAACTTCTTATCGGGCATATCTACTGCAATTTTTTAAAGTATTAAAGTTTCCCTAATTTATTCAAACGAAACATTAGAACACCTCTACCATATTAGACAACAAAATCTCAGTTTACAACATCACTAATTGGCCGAATTATACACCCAACATTCTGACCTATTCGGCTAACTTTCAAACCCTTCAAAATCAACTCAAACATCACCAAACTCCTACTACTATCTTAACTCTTCTACTAGATAATCAAAATTACCAATAACACCAAAATTATAACATGCATCCTAATCCATGGATTCTTAAACATAATCAACCTACCTACAAGTATATATAAAATTGAACCAAATCAATACTAGAAAAAGACTTACAAAATAACAAGAAAATAATTAGATGATCAAAACCACATCCCTTGTTTTGATGTCGTGGCTGAATACCTCCAAGCAAAAGAGAGACTCGAAAACTTTTAGAATTTGATTCACAGAAAATTTTCAAAACACACTATAACTTTATTCCCGTGGATGATCTTCTTGCATTTAATTAAGTAAAAACCCTAAGAATAAAAGTTTAATGAAAATCAAGAAATCAAAATTCTTGATGCATGGTTGATTAAATTTGAAAAGAATGATGGGAATTTATATAAGAATGATTTGAGAGAAGAATAAGTAAGCAATTAAGATTTTGATTGAAAGGAATTAATGGTTTTGGTGTGGGTGGGTCGATGGTACCGAGATTGGAAGGGAGGGAGAGATAACCTACTGTGTGTGTTTTTTTTGAACCGAAATAATGAAATGGATAAAGAGAAAATATTAAATTCTATTATAAATGGAAGAGAATTCCTAAATTATAATAAAAAAATTAAAGGAATGGTGTTTGTTTTAGGTTTTTTTTTGTTTTTTTTATTAGGAGAAGAAATATAAAAGGTGTGTTTGGTTTCTAGTTTGATGGAGCCAAAACAATTTAGGAGGTTTTGGTTATAATGTTATAAAGAATGTTTATTATTAGTTACCATAGTGCTATTTGTGACACGGTTTCGGCTAAAACACGAGAAAAGTCAAAAAAATACAAAAATGACAATTGTAAGAAAAAATATAATAAACTTTTTTTTTTTAAGGTGAACTTATGAAAATATTGAACTACGAATAACACGGAGACGGAATAAAACCTCAAACACGATTCAAATTCGACTAGGAATGCGAACTTTGCCGAATTACGTAGAAGTAAAGGAAAAGATTTATTTAAAGGTAAAAATGAGAGTAAATTATAATAAATTTATTTACCTAAAAATAGGGATTCTCACAGTCGATCCCTCTAAGGAACTCTGGGTCCTAAGTTTCACTACGACTGGCAGACGACGAAAAGCGAAGCGAAAAAGAGCGGGTACTAGCAAATTTTATTATAAAATATGAATACAGAATTAATTTTGACAAAATTTCAAAGTGACTACTCCCTAGCAGGGCATGGTCTTTCCTGAATTATACATAGTTGATCAGGCTATGTATAATTGAGGACTAACGATGCAATCCTCATTTCGCAAATAAGTGGTAATATGTAAATTGGTAACAAATATTTCCCAATGGCCACAAAAGAGTTAATCGAGGTGAATTCCAAATATTCATAGGATGACACAAAAGAGTTTTTATTAAGACGGTTGTAAATGGTTTGTGATATAGTAGCCAAAACGGTTTATAAGATGATTCTGAAAATGTTCATAAGGTATTAGTCAAATGGTTTGTAAAGTAACAAAACAATTCTTAAGATGAAAACGAAATAGTATATAAGATGACAATAATTTAGTTCCATAGGGAACATCACACAAACAAATTATGATCTAATAGTAACATGGTTATAAATGACGAACATGGTTGTTTACAAAGCGATATACTTATATGATATAAAAATAATCCGAAAGAACTAAATATTGAGAGAAAGTTGACATTGTACACCCCGCCTAAAAGGGTCGCAGCGAAGTCAGGATTCGCGGCGTGTTACGTCACATCAACAGCACATAGTATAAATAAATAAGAACACACAAAAAAGTCGTTTAAAATTGATAGAACATTGGAATTAAAATCTAAACTAATACAAGGAGCATAAAGCTTTACTTGTTCCTTGTTTAATATTACAAAAGACAACAATACATTTCCCAAAATATGATCACATAAATCTTTAAGTGTGCAAATCCAAATGTAATCCAATCACTCCTTGGTCACCCTGCTCGTGCCTATTGACCTCCTGAAAACATTCTTAAAACTCAACAAAAATGTTGGTGAATTCATAGTTTATTATGTAAAATTATGGCAGACCGCAAACCTTCCCCATGTACAACATACCAAACAATTACAAATCCCAATTACTGTTGCCCTAAGCTCATGACACTGAAGCGCCACCTATATTTGCTAGTTTTAGCATTATTTTGCCCGGACAGATGTTTTACCCCAACATCCAAGTCCGACATGGTCAACGTTCATTCCCCTGGAGACTTATCACCCAAACGGGAGGTTAATTCTAATAATCTATTTATAACATTTGCGCTCACATAATGGAATATAACAACTACATTTATGCAATTGACAAGTTCAAGATAAAGGGCCTTCAGAGGGTTATCGCTACTTAGCAAACACATAATCAATATACGTTTAAACACTGCGTCCAATTTAATAAACAAAGCAGTTTTCACCCAAAAATAATATAAATCATAAAACGTGTAAAAATGGGGCTATGAACTCACCTTGCTACAGAATAGTCCAAATAATCACAGATAAAACGTCACGCAAACGTTTAGGTGCATACTATTTAAATTAGGTCGTATAATACCGTAGTACTTTAATTATACACATTGAATATATACTTATAGATTTGTTACATCGACAATCCGTCGGCTATCAGAATTAAAGAGTCATGACATACGTACGAGGAGTTTAGACACTTTAATTCCGTAAATTCAACAACGCGGATACGCATCCGAAGTAGGCCTCATTATGAGACTCCCTAGTATTATAGCACTTTGATAACCACTCAATATTCTATATAGCATAATCACCGACTAATCGTTTTAGTAAAATAATATTTATAAAGTGAAAACGTTTATAAATTTACTTTTCGTAAAAATGACCTAATTTGGTCTGTTTAAGTCCGTTTGCTTCGCTTTCTTACGCCACTCCTTCGTATAAGACGATGATCAAATATTACCCTGTTAGTTTTTTAAGACTCGGTGATGAAAATAATTATTACCGTTCACAACACTTGTTTGTCGGTTTTTAGTGTGAATTAGCGTAAAACTATGTACCGTAATAACTTATCGTTTTAAATCCCATTTTATGATCTTCGGTACGTCTTTGTTATTAAAAAAGATGTTTTTTCGTTATAGAAGTTAATCCGCACTGATGATTATGCTTTTTACTGTGTCATAAGTTTATAAATGACTTTTATAAACTTAAATTAATCCGGAAACCGGCGTATTTATTCGTTATAGTTCCGTTTTTAGCGATTCTTCGAGTACGATCCACGTAATAAAAGTTATATCATATGTTGAATGGTTTAAAAATATTTATTTTCTGGTAATAATAGGTAACTTTATAAAAAATGAGTTTTATAAAATATTTAAGGTCGTAAACTCGTAATTATTACCGTAGCTTTTCTTATAAATCGTTTTTCCAGTGTTTCTATCATTTTAGAAGCGGCATGAGGCGTATATTTTTATATAATTCAAAACCAGACTGTCTTAAGTGGTCGAAATTATTACACCTCCTTTAGTATCCAAGTGTAACTTATTATAAAAAGCTTGATTTTATGTATTTTTCAACTATAGTTTTATTATAGAAACCCTAATAACTATATGTAAACCTATGTATTAACGTAGATTAATGTCCAAGATCATCCATAGTCCTTATAAAATCATTGTAACATGTTTAACAATTTACTATTCCAGTACTTTCACATGTGAATAATTAAGTAACCTTATAAAAACCCTAAGGTATTTACCTAAACAGTTTTTAACTTAAACATCGTTAAAACATACTTTTACATTCATTTTTCCATGATATATATAACCATATGACATAAGAATAAGTGCACAAAACCATGATCATAAGTAAATATTCATTTTACATATTCAAAAGTACCCTAAATGGTGATTTAGCTTAATATAACATATGAACACATAAAATCTTAGTTATGAAATGATTAAGCTTTATATATAACCTTGTGTGGATGTGTAGAGATGAGAAAACCAATCACACCCTTGTGATTTAAACTCTTGGCTTGAAAAATTTAGAATTGAAACTCCTAATTTTTCCCAAGTAAACCCCTTTATTCTTGTACGTGATTCCTTCCTTGCAAAATGTTAACCAACTCTTGAAAAAATAAATTATTTAGGATCTAAAAATGAGAAATTTTATATTAGCCTTCTTAGAATACCTAGAATATGTGAGTATCTTTGTTATATTGATAAAAAATCAAGCAATTGATTTAGTTTCTGGAGGTGTTGAGCCGTGAGTCTATTAAGAACAAGAGAAGAGTTTTTTGTGGGTGATTTTGTTGGGGGTTAATGTTTATAAAAGGAAGAGTGTATGCATGCGATTTATAGTGAAAATATCTTACATAACCTAACATTGTTCATTTTCAAACCCTTGCAACAATTAATAAGCCAAGGGTTCATAGGTGTACGATTGGTTCCCTATGAGCTTTGTAATATCTAGATATTTAGGGCCTTATCACCACTTGGTGACTCCTTGTTCGATCCTTCAAAAATTCGGCCACATATACATATTATGATTGTTATATATTGAATAGTTTGATAATGTGTAATAGTTTGGTATTCGTTTAAGCGTAGTTAGGTTTTGGTGCTTCCGGGAATGCCGAAACGCATTTTATCGCGAAACGTAAGCATTTTAAGTAGCCAATAAAAATAAGATGAACAAAGTTGATAATTATCCTCATAATAACTCATATACTACTTGCTTGAATGAAACATTTAATTGTTTTTAATGTCCGTTTACCCTTGAATGTCATTTTTAGTTAGCTACGACATTTAACGTAACGATTCCATTAAAAACAAAACGCGGACAATTACGAAAAATAAATGTGACATATTATTAACATTGTACATTGTCTTAAACACAGTGTTAATAGACATAAAGTCAAGTTGTAGAATTTACGTGCTAACGACAGGAACAAATCGATCGTATACAACAGTAATAGAAGTGAGCATCAACCGTATCAAAAAATATAGTGATTCCGCTTAAAAAAAAGAATGTAAGACAGTGTATTCGAGCGACAAATTTGAACGTAGAGAGTCATCTAGTATCTGCAGAACTAGAAGTTAACTTCCGTGGCGGAGTGTTCTCCAAAATAACATGAAGTAATGAGCAAAGAATGAGTGACAATAGTGACAATTAAATTTTGGTCGATTCCAATCTGTTGGCAATACTCAGTCTGCATGTATACGTATAATGTATGCATTACAGAATTATGAGCATGTCCAAACTCATAGTTTGATTAGTAATATATATAACCATAGAGCAACAAACTATGTCAATTCAATATCGTTAAAAATGCATTATAGTAAAATTAAACAATGTCTTTTGAGACCCATTGTAACACTAACAATGTCAAGAAACGTCATAGTAATATATATAAGCAGGCATTTTATAAATAGTAAAAAACAATTTATTAAGTGACGCTCATGAAGTACACATAATTGATCGAACATATCGAACCTTTATATAAATTACCTTTATATAAACAATAGCTGTAATCTCGAAGATAAACGTAAAAGATCAAAAGAAAGTCAAGTATTATATAATCGTTATCCATATAAAAATAGTAATGCTCGAGGGAGTAAATATAAGGAACCAGGAAGTACGCGCGCACGGATATTGGATAAAACAAGGAGAGACTCTAAATTTTGAAAAGTAGTCATAGTCTAGGTTTTAAAAGACCCAGTTCTTTATGATTGGTACTCTGATACCAGCTTCTGTCACAAAATCCCACAAAAAACCGACCAGCACGGAAACAGTAACAATTGGGTCGATGTCATGGAACAAAGTACTATCCGGAAACCGCTTTCAAAAGAGATGTTTTAAAATAATTCTCATTCGTACAATATAATATTATGTTTTTAAATAGGCTCCCCAACAGTTTGATAAAACACAATTTTTCAAGCATGTCAATAAAGGTTGATAAAAGATTCCATCGAATGCAATAAGACGAAAGTTTTTTTTTTTTTTTTTTAAACAAAATACACATATTTTCAAAAGAATTTATCGAATGTATAAAAAATAAAGAGTCACCGAAATACTATCCTGCGGCTCGCATGCCAACTTATAACAAGTACACCTGAGATTAAAAAACAATGCAAAAACCATCAAAAAGTTGAGTGAAGTCAGAAGGGTAGTATAAATAATTTCAATGGACCACAGATTTTAATATTTGTAACATGAGAAAATAGAATTCACCAAGTTTAAGGAAATATAACATATTGCTCCAAAGCCTCATGACAAGCCGACCTTAACATGTAATGAATAATAGCAAAACCAGACTCAGTTTGGTGCCCCAAAACAGATACAGATGCTGCAAACACTTACAAAAGACCTCAAATGTTAATGTGTCAATGGTTATCTAGAAACCACACCCCAACGAGGATTGTCAGTCCCGATAGATCTATCCACAACATGGTTTTATACCCATAAGTAATTAACGCTCATTTTAAAGGGGACTTAAATGGAAAAGTTGGTACTTAGGACAATAATAAAGTCATGAAATAGCATACAGTGTTAAAATCATGTGTCCAATCTGTAAATCAAGCATGTTACGCACCTCGTACGATTTGCAAACAATTTGGTAATAAAAGGGGCTATGAACTTACCAAGAATAAAAGTAGTGATTATAGAAATCTAGACGAAGAAGATGAATGCCAACGATCAACCGCGACCTATAATTGTGGCGCGTGATTAAAACTCACACTTATAATAAGATATAACATAATACGAGTAAATAGATACATATTTATATATATCGGCATGTAGTAATATCCTATGCATAAGAATCCATGATTGAGAATCGCTAAGAATGCTACACGTATAATTTATGAAATTTTATCGATTTTTTACTTGACGTTAACCACACTTAAAGAGATACCAAACGATTGAATCCGATGCTCTCCTTCTATATCTACCCACTTCTATATGTTATTAAACCTCAGTAGCTTTTCTCAAAATCATAGACACTTATACCTATTTTTCAAAAGTACGCTAACGCAACATATCCCAAAACAGGGTCTGCTGGACTTTGCAAAAGTTTGACACCATATGACTCCTTTAAACTATACAGAAAAATCTAGAAAAATTCAGGAAGCACATAAACATTATGAAGATGCTACTGTGTGAATTTCGTCTAAAAATATTGAGTTTTGATCCGCCTGCTCACTACATCTTTACAGCCCAAATTCTGGACCAGAATCACAGTTTTGACACCTTGTTTTGCAATTCACTTTTGACTAACCTATACCAATTGAAAATCCGCGAGGCCTCTTCATTGGAAATTAGACTCGCTGAACTTAGTTTTAGAATCAAGAAAACCTAGAAAATCTTTTAAAAATAACCAGATATGGTACTCGCAAGGTGACCTAAAATTCTGCATAAAAACACCCTATGCAGAATTTTACCATTCTACTTTCCAAACTTCTATCGGACATATCTTACTCGTTTTTAAGAATTATAAGTCCTAATTTATACCAAAACGAACATTATAACGACCTCTACCATATTAGAGAACAAAATATCAGTTTACAGCATCACTAATTGGCCGAATTATACGCCCAACATTCTGACCTATTCGGTTAACTTTTAAACCCTTCAAAATCAACTCAAACATCACCAAACTCCTACTACTATCCTAACTCTTCTACTAGATCATTAAAATTACCAATAACACCAAAATCATAACATGCATCCTAATTCATGGATTCTTAAACACAATCAACCTACATGCAAGTATATATAAAATTGAACCAAATCAATACTAGAAAAAGACTTACAAAATAATAAGAAAATAATTAGACGATCAAAACCACAAACCCTTATGGTTTTGATGTCTTGGCCGAATACCTCAAGAGCAAAAGAGAGACTCGAAAACTTGATTTGATTCACCAAAATTGTTCAAACACACTTAACTTTATACCCGTGATGATCTTCTTGCATATAATTAAGTAAAAACCCTAAGAATCAAAGTTTTATGAAAATCAAGAAATTAAGATTCTTGATGCATGGTTGAATTTAATTGAAAAGAATTATGGGGATTTATATAGGAATGATTTGAGAGTGAATGAGAGTAATCAATTAGATTTTGATTGAAGGTTTTAATGGTTTTGGTGTGTGGGTCGATTGGTATAGAGAAGGGAAGGGAGGAGAGAAAACGCTACTGTATGTGTGTATTTGTTTTGAACCGTATACATGAGAATGAGATAAAAGAAAATAATGAAATCTATTTATATGGAAGAATTTCCTAAATTGTAATAAAAAATTGAAGAAAGGGTGTTTGTTTTGAGGTTTAGTAGGAGAAGCAAGATTATAAAGGGTGTGTTTGGTTTCTAGTTTTGATGGAGCCCAAAACAATTTAAGAAGGGTGTTTGGTTTATATATATATATATATATATGCAATGTATGGTTTTATTCTTATTATTTTTTTATATAAACTTTTATACTATATTATTTTGATTTAAAACACTTAGTTAAGATGCTAAAAAGTGTTAAAGTACTATTTTTGACACGGTTTTGGCTAAAACATGAGAAAAGTCAAAAAATACAAAAATGGCAATTGTAAGAAAAATCAAACTTAGAGGTGAACTTATAAAAATTTTGAGAACTAGCAATAACATGAAGACAAATAAACCTCAAACACTCAAATGCGATAGAGAAATTGAGGAACTTTGAAACGAATTCGGTAAATAAAGGTAAAAATGTATGTAAAGGTAAAAAAATGAGAAGTAAATTATTTTAAATTTATTACCTGAAAATAGGGATCTCACAGTCGATTCCCTCTAAGGAACGTCTGTCCCTAGATTTCAACTAGCGACTGCAAACAAAGCGGAGCGAAAAATATTGGGTACTAGCAAAATTTTGATTCTTGTAATAAAACATAATGTGATTTTTGACAAAATTTCAAGTGACTTCTCCCAGCATGGGCTTGGTCTTTCTGAATATACATAGTTGATTCAAGCTATGTTATAATTGGAGGATAACGATGCAATGCCATTTACGTAAACTATGTTATGTATATATGTATCAAATGGTTTCAACCAAATGGTTTAACAATGTCATAAAATAGTTCATAAGGCGAATGAAAAGTAGCTCATAGGATGACAACAAAATAGTTTATAAGACGGTGGTAAAATGGTTTGTGAAATAGTAGCCAAAACGATTTATAGGATGATTCTAAAAATGTTCATAAGGTATTAGTCAAATGGTTTGTAAAGTAACAAAACAATTCTTAAGATGAAAACAAAATAGTATATAAGATGACAATAATTTAGTTCATGGGAAATCAGCAAGACAATTTATGAGCTAACAGTAAAATGGTTTATAAGATGACATCACGGTTGTTTGTAAAGCGATAGATTATAGTGATTATAAAGAATATACGAACGGACATAGAAGTAGTGAGAGAAAATAGACATAAAGAGTCATTTGTAGAATTTATCATTGCAATGAAAGAACAAATCGATCATAATAACATTAGATAGAAGTGAGCATCAACAGTATCAAAATATAGTGATGCTTAAAAGAAATGAATGTAAGAAGTTATTCGATTTGACAAAATGAACGTAGAGAGTCGTCTGGTATTGGCTGAACTTAGAAGTTAACTTCTTGGCGGTATGATTCTCCAAATCACATAAAGTAACAAGGAAAAGAATGAGGTGATAATGAATCATGTTCCAAAAGTAAACGCTTCAAGGCACCACATACGAGGTGACAAGTTAATTATCGTATTCCAATTAGTCGGCATGATATATGCAGTAGGTTACGTGATAACGTATGCGTTACAGAAGTATGAAGCGAGTGTCCAAACTCGTAGTTGATTAGTAAAATAACCAATAGGATCGACAAACTATGTCGAATTTCAAATATCGTCAAAAATGGCATTATAAAAAAATTATGAGAAATTTTTAGAGACCATTGTATCACTAACAATGTCTTAAGAAACGTCATAGTATTTATATAAGCGACATTTATATATAAAAATTATAGTGACGCTCAAGAAGGTACACATAAGTGATCGAACATAGTCGACATTTATATAAATTACCTTTATATAAATAATAGCTGTAATCTCGAAGATAAACGTAAAAGATCAAAAGAAAGTCAAGTATTATATAATCGTTATCCATATAATACAAATAGTAATGCTCGAGGGAGTAAATATAAGGAACCAGGAAGTACGCGCGCACGGATATTGGATAAAACAAGGAGATACTCTAAATTTTGAAAAGTAGTCATAGTCTAGGTTTTAAAAACGACCCAGTTCTCTATGATCGGAGCTCTAATACCACTCTGTCACACCCCCAAAAACCGGACAGGCAGCGGAACGGTAACAATTAGGGTGCGGCGTCATGGAACAAAGTGCAAGTCACGGAAAACGGCCACAAAAGAGACGTTTTAAAATAAGTTTCATATTCGATACAATAAAATATCAGTGTTTGTAAATAGGTCCCAACTGTTTTGATAAAACACAATATTTTCAAGCATGTCGTAAAGTTTGGATAAAGTTTCCATCGAATGCAATAAGAGAAAGTTTTTACAACACACAGTATTTTCAAAAGAAGTTTTATCGAATGTATAAAAATAAAGAGTCTCCGAAATACATATCCGTGCGGCTCCCATCCAAGCTTATACATTAGCACCTGAGATTAAAACATGCAAAAACGTCAACAAAAATGTTGAGTGAATTCATAGATTTAGTAGTAAAAATTTCATGAACCATAAGATTTAAATTTGTAGACAAGAGAAATAGATTCACCAAGTCTAAAGGAAATATACATTATTTCCCTAAGCTCATGACACTGAACCTTAACATGTAATGAAATTTAATCAAACCAGTACTTGAGGTTTGTGCCCCAAAACAGATACAAATGCTGCCAAATATCCTACGAAATACCTCAAATGTTAAATGCGTCAATGGTTATCTAGAAACCACAACCCAGACGAGGATTGTCAGTCCCGACAGATCTATCCACAACACTCGCGTTTACTACCCATAGTAATTAACAGCTCATGATTGAAAGGGGACTTAAATGGCAAAGTAGGTACTTAGGCAAAAATAAAGTCAGGAAATAGCATACAGTTTCAAAAGTACTTGTGTCCAATATGTAAATCAAGCATGTAATCTCATCACGTAGAGTTTGCAAACAATTTAGTAATAAAAAGGGGGTTATGAACTCACCGAGAATAAAAGTAGTGATTCTAGAAATCTAGACGAAGAAGACGAATGCCAACGATCAACTGCGATCTATAATAGTGGCGCCTGATTAAAACTCACACTTATAATAAGATGTAACATGATACGAGTAAATTGATACATATTTATATAAATATCGGCATGTAGTAATATCCTATGCTTAAGAATCCATGATTGAGAATATCGGCATATAGTAACAGCCCAAATTCTGGACCAGAATCAAAGTTTTGACAACTTGTTTTGCAATTTGCTTTTGACTAACCTATACTTATTGAAAATCCGCAAGGCCTCTTTCATTGGAAAGTAGACTCGCCGAACTTTGTTTTAGAATCAAGAATACCTAGAAAAGCTTTTAAATTGACCAACATATGGTACACGCAAGGTGACCAAAAATTCTGCATAAAAACACCCTATGCATAATTTTACCATTCCACTTTCCAAACTTCTATCGGGCATATCTTACTCGTTTTTAAGAATTAGAAGTCCTAACTTATACCAAAACAAACATTAGAATGACCTCTACCATATTAGACAACAAAATCTCAGTTTATAACATCACTAATTGGCCGAATTATATGCCCAACATTCTGACCTATTCGGCTAACTTTCAAACCCTTCAAAATCAACTCAAACATCACCAAACTCCTACTACTATCCTAACTCTTCTACTAGATCATCAAAATTACCAATAACTCCAAAATCATAAGATGCATCCTAATCCATGGATTCTTAAACACAATCAACCTACACGCAAGTATATATAAAATTGAACCAAATCAATACTAGAAATAGACTTACAAAATAACAAGAAAATAATTAGATGATCAAAATAACAAGGGTTTGTGGTTTTGATCATCTAATTATTTTCTTGTTATTTTGTAAGTCTTTTTCTAATATTGATTTGGTTCAATTTTATATATACTTGCATGTAGGTTGATTGTGTTTAAGAATCCATGGATTAGGATGCAGTTATGATTTTGGTGTTATTGGTAATTTTAATGATCTAGTAGAAGAGTTAGGATAGTAGTAGGAGTTTGGTGATTGCTTACTACATGATTTGAAATCACTGAATTCTTATATATGAAAACTGAGAGTTTGAGCACATTACTTATTTTACATTGGACACAAGTGTTTTTTAATTGTATGCTATTCCAGATCATATTATTGCCTAAGTACCCTTTGTCGTTAAGTCCCCTTTTCTATCATGAACCGTTAGTTACTATTAGTAAATGCGAGTGTTGTAGATAGATCTATCAGGATTGACAATCCCTGTCTGGGCTGTGGTTTCAAGATAACCATTGACGCATTTAACATTTGAGGTATTTCGTAGGATGTTTGGCAGCATATGTATCTATTTTGGGGCACAAACCTCGAGTACTGGTTTGATTACATTTCATTACATGTTAAGGTTCGGTGTCATGAGCTTAGGGCAATTATGTATATTTCCTTTAGACTTGGTAAAATTGTTTCTATTGTTTACATTACTTTAGTCTTGTGTTCTACTACCGAACATTACTTGATATATTGAATCACTACTTGGATTTCGGAACTAATACTTTTAAATGTTGTAACGCTTCTTTTCTTACTGAAATATTTCTTGAATTATTTTAATACTGCTTTTACTTAAAACCTATGAATTGACCAACATTGTTGTTGATGTTTTTGGATTTATTTTCTTAGGTTATTATATTACTAGCTGAACATTGGGAGCATTCAAGTCGCGCTAATATAAAAAAATTTGAAGGCTTTATAATTTCAATACCATTCAATAAACGTTTTGACAATGTTTTCTAATACATTATAAATGAGACATGTTGTTACTCTGATATTTTATAAAAAATATCTAATGGTTGACTTTTCAAAACATCTTACTTAGAGTCATTTTCTGTAACTTGTACTTTATGCTATGAAGTAGCACCCCAAGTGGTATTCTGCTGCATTATGATTTTTTTGGGGGTGTTACATCAAGAACGACCACATACACCCCCAACTTGGCCCTAAATATCTTTTAGCCTATAAATACCCTCATTTGTGCTAGGGAACTTCATATCTTACACACACAAGTCATACAACAAATTAGAGAGGAGGAAGGAGTGGTAAGTGTCACACCCCGCCAAGGTGGAAACGCGAGGCGTGACGAGAAATGGAATCATCACAACACATTGGCGTCTATATAGAGAAACTAAACATGTATAAAATACAAGGTATAGACACGCAGTGTCATGAAAATACCTAAACACATCAACAAAATCCAAAAGGCGTCTGACATTGAAATGAAGGCAGTTCATGCCAACGTCATGACATGCAACATTCATACATCCTAACAAAGCAAAACAATTAACATTCATCATCCAAAACAAATAACGAAATCTAGTTAACTAAACTTTGCGAGCTGCCAACGGTCCATCTAGCCACTTTTCCTAACTTTAATCTCATCCTGCTGAATACCTGAAAATGATGCTTATACATCAACACAATGGTTGGTGAGAAACGTAGGTTTTCAGACACACATATCCAATCCATTTCCAAAACAATTTATCCAATTACTATGATTATAAAACAATACATACTACATGGCAATTATGCTAACTAACATACAAGCTAACATGCAAATCCAAATCAACAATCACAACACATTTGGGTAGACGTACCTATCCGCTCCAACTATATCATAATCAACAATCAATGTCCCTTGACATGCCAAACATAGTACATACAAGTAATCGCAATCTTGACATGCCAAACACAGTACATGCAAGTAAAACCACCAACCTGACTTAGTCCACTCACAATATCACATCACATAACATGTAGCACATAACGCATATCAGTCACACAATAGTCCATGCATTTACACTAACACATAATCACAACAATTTAAAACTTATTTCAACACTTGCATAATTTCCATCCACTTCATATCTTACACACACAAGTCATACAACAAATTAGAGAAGAGGAAGGAGTGGTAAGTGTCACACCCCGCCAAGGTGGAAACACGAGGCGCGACGAGAAATGGAATCATCACAAACACATTGCGTCTATTATAAGATACTAAACATGCATAAAAATACAAGGTATAGACACGCAGTGTCATGAACATACCTAAACACATCAACAAAATCCAAAAGGCGTCTGACATTGAAATGAAGGCAGTTCATGCCAATGTCATGACATGCAACATTCATACATCCTAACAAAGCAAAACAATTGACATTCATCATCCAAAACAAATAACAAAATCTAGTTAACTAAACTTGCAGCTGCAACAGCCACTAGCCATCTTTTCCTATACTATTAATCTCATCCTGCGAAACCTAAAAAGATGCTTATACATCAACACAATGGGTGGTTAGAAAACATAGGCATTCCAAACACAAACAACATATACAAATCTATTTCCAAAACAATTTATCCAATTACTATGATTATAAAACAATACATACTACATGGCAATTATGCTAACTAACATACAAGCTAACATGCAAATCCAAATCAACAATCACAACACATTTGGGTAGGCGTACCTATCCGCTCCAACTATATCACAATCAATAATCGATGTCCCTTTACATGCCAAACAACACGAATCCCATAAATAAGACAGTCAAGAAGGAAAAACGATTCAAACCTTAAGTACAAGCAAAGTAAAACCAACCAACCTGAGCCAGCCAAACACAGTACATGCAAGTCAATCCAATCAACCACTCAAACACCAAGCAGACGACCTTAATCGCTCTTGGATCATACCAAATCCTTTTCCCTCTAGCTCAGGCCATGGATACCCGCCTCCTGACTAGGCAACAATTCCTTCCACTAAACAGGCCATGGATACCTGCAAGTAACCCTCCTGACTTAGCTCACACATCAATATCACATCACATAACATGTAGCACATAATGCATAACAGTCACATAATAGTCCATGCATTGACACTAACACATAATCACAGCAATTTAAAACTCATTTCAACACTTGCATCATTTCCATACCAAGTTTAAAATGCAATAAAAAGTGGGACTATGTAACTCACCTGAATGCTCAAAACGCAGCTTCCAATTCCTATCACCCAACTATACAAATAAATAAGCATGGTTACATGCGACCAAGCTAAAAGCTCTAGTCCATGTAACACACATATGATGGATGTCTAAGGGTTTGATTAACCATCATGGGTCACCCCGACACCATGCCCAACCTTAACCACCTCATTAACACATTACACTAGTTATCTACAATTTATTCAGAAATGCAGAATTTTAATGTATCTTTACTAACTTAAAAACCTTACTTGGTGACCTTCATAAATTATACAAAAAATCACATAAGTTCATTTATGAGTTTACTAACTACCGTGTGATTCTCAAGTACTCGTTACATGTGCAACTATCCCAAATAATATCAAACTTCAAAACTGTCCCAATTCGCATCTGATTGCACACTAAAATGTATGGACCTCATTACCATACTAGACACATAACCATAGGCTAATCTTCTAGGGTTTATTTATGTACATATTGAACTTAACCACTATTGATTTGATAACCTTAATTCCACTTCTAAGTTAGGGTTTTACCCTCTCAAACTTGACCTAATTCAGACCTGTATTTACTGTTTTGACAACTTTTAGTGTAATCAATATTTGAATGACTTCCCCCTGAACTCAAAACGACTTAGCCTGAGTTTATTTGAAAAATAATTCTTCTGGCTACGAATTTAGACACCAGAAATACCGTAAAAATCATTACCATCATGGAGATATCATCTCATTAACACAACCCTAATTCTGCAAAACCCTAAATCAAGATCTAACGCAAATCGAAACGCACCATTTGCATAATCATTCTTCTAAATTATCCTTAGAAATAATCCCCAACACAATATGATCATAAACTTCTATATACTTACTGGGAATTTTTATAAACCCTCCTATAGATCATCACATTACATTTTATCATAATGCCAATAATACAACTAGGTATGTAAAGGAATACCATCTCTGAATATACTAAGCTCAAACACAAACCCTAGCAAAACCTTGATCAAATTCTTGTTCTCTTTCTTAAAGGGATGAAGTCGACCTCAAAAGGATAGGGGCGAATGAGTCATTTTTTAGCTTATGATCCCTATCTAACTGACTAAATTCATAATCCAATCAAACTCCTAAGATAAGACCCAAAATCTCTTTTCTTTTCTTTTTCCTTTCTTAGGCCGATTTCTACATATACATACACATAATTATTTTATTATTTTTCTTTAATTATTAATTAAATAATTGTCTTTATTACCTTAAGTTTTCATAAAAACCTAAGCTAAAAGATGTGAGTATACGCCCTTACTAACTTTTTAAATATAACTGGTCATTTTACCTTTGTCACGTTCTATATTGGTTGAATCCCAATATAAATACCGACATTTCACTCACATTCACTTAATTTCCAACATTATACATTCCCATAAACCGTAACATAAACCATCCTACTATTGATGTAGCATTGCATGCAATACGTCATTCCTTTCCATTATCACTATATGTGAGCAAATGGAATACTTATCACCAAACACAAACGCACTCAAAATGAGATGATCATACACCTCAAAATGATATCATGCACCTATTCAAACCACTTAGCATACATATATAACACATAACACACAAGAAATCACACAAAATGAACTCTTAACCATTTCTAAAGGTATCACCAACCTGATTAAATCATGGATGTCACACTATCCCCTCCTTGAGGAAATATCGTCCTGAGATTTAACCAGCAGGCTTAACAACTCGGTTCACGAACAACTATGAATACTTAATCCTCATCTGGTCTTTGTGTTCCCAAGTAAACTCAGGACCACGTTTTGAATTTCATCTAACTTTCATAGGCGCTATCTTCCAACGTTTTAATTTCTTAATTTCTTGATCCATAATCTCTACAGGTTCCTTGACAAAACGAAGTGTCTTGTCGACCTTGATCTCATCCAATGGAACATGCAAATTAGCATCTGTCAACCACTTCTTCAGATTTGACACATGAAAGGTGTCATGCACGCTATTCAACTCCTTAGGTAACCTCAACCTATAAGCTACAAGGCCAATCCTTTCAAGGATCTCATACGGCCCTACATATCTTGGTACTAACTTACCCTTCTTTCCAAAACGCACTAAGCCCTTCCAAGGCGACACCCTTAATAATACTTGATCACCCACCTCAAACTCTAACAGTTTACGTCTCTTATCCGCATAGCTCTTTTGACAGTCTCTCGCCGCTTTGATCTTTTCCTTTATCAATACAACCTTATCTATCGTCTCTAGTACTAACTTAAGTCCAGTCAAACTACTCTCTCCAATCTTTGCGCATAGAATAGGTGACCTACATTTCCTTCCATACAAAGCTTCAAACGGAGCACACCGAATGCTTAAATGATAACTACCACCAAAATCGATAACGCATGCCCTCATTATATCTTCCAAAGTCTGAATCATATGTTCATTTTGTACATCCTTTTGAGGATGCTAAGTAGTACCCAAACCCAATCACGTCTCTAACACTTTCTGTAGCGTTTACCAAAACCACAAGGTAAATCATCCATCTCAATCTGAGTTGATCGTCACCAGAATTCCATTGCTTGCTATTATCTCATCAATATAAATCCTTGCCAACTTCACATCTTGAACTCTTCTCGTATAGCTAGAAAATGAGCTAACTTGGTCAGTCTATCGACCATTAACCAAATCACATCATACTCACTACTTTGACCTTGGAAATTTAGTGATAAAATCCATGGTGATTCTATCTCATTTTCGCTTAAGTATCTCAGGCTGTTGCCATTTCTAAAGGTATCACTAACCTGATTAAATCACGGGTGTCACAGTATCCCCTCATTGAGGAAATCTCGTCCCGAGATTTAACTAGCAGGCTTAACAACTCGGTCCACGAACAACTATGGATACTTAATTCTCATCTGATCTTCGTGTTCCCAAGTAAACTCAGGACCACGTTTTGAATTCCATTTAACTTTCACTAGTGCTATCTTCTTACGTTTTAACTTCTTAATTTCTTGATCCATAATCTCTATAGGTTCCTCGACAAAACAAAGTGTCTTGTCGACCTTGATATCATCTAATGGCACATGCAAATTAGCATCCGCCAGACACATCTTCAAATTTAACACATGAAAGGTGTCATGCACGCTATTCAACTCCACATGTAACTCTCAACCTATAAGCTATACATGACCAATCCTTCAGATCTCAAACGCCCGTACAATTCTTGGTGCTAACTTAACCCTCTATTCCAAAATGCACTACGCTCTTCCATGGCGACACCTTTAATAACACTCGATCACCCACCTCAAAATCTAATGGTTTATGTCTCTTATCCGTATAGCTCTTTTGACGATCTCTCGCCGCTTTGAGATTTTCCTTTATCAATACTACCTTATCTGTCGTCTCTAGTACTAATTCATGTCCAATCAAACTACTCTCTCTCCAATCTCAGCCCATAGAACAGGGCGACCTACATTCCCCTCATACAAACTTCCAAACAGAGCACACCGAATGCTCAAATGATAACTACCACCAAAATCGATACACATGCCCTCATTATATCTTCCAAAGTCTGAATCATACGTTCACTTTGTCCATCCGCTTGAGGATGCTAAGCAGTACTACAAATCCAATCGAGCGGTCTCTAACACTTTTTACACCGTCCGCCAAAACCACGAGGTAAATCATCCATCTCAATCTGAGTTGATCGTCACCAGAATTCCATTCATCAATATAAATCCTTGCCAACTCCACATCTTGAAATCTTCTTGTATAGCTAGAAAATGAGCTAACTTGGTCAGTCTATCGACCATTACCCAATTCACAAAGCATCATACTCTACTATTGACCTTAAGGAAATTTTATTGAAAATCCATGTGATTCTATATCATTTTCACTCAATATACAGGCTGTTTGCAAGCAAGTCAAAAGTCTTTGACATTGCAGCCCCTCACCATCTTAAATTCAAATCTGACCATTTGCTAACATATGTAGCCATATCTTTTCTACACGTGGCTACCAATACAAGTCTCTAAGGTTATAGTACGTCTTATCCACTCCCAGATGTACCAAGTATCTTGATGTATGGGCCTCATCCAATACACTTCCTACCAATAGAACCCAAATGCGATCCATAAAGTACAAACTCTCGTCTCCTTTTCTTTCCATTTGTTGATCTAAACTACGTAGCCTTTCTGCAAGTACGTTCTCTTGCTTGAACGCCTCACTTTGGGCTGACAATATCATTCCTCTTACTCGTCTTAATTTAACTCTCTCTTTTCTACTCAACGCACCACCCACTACATTCGCTTTATCAGAGTATCACACAAATCATTCTTCAAAGTCTAAAAAGCCTCTTCTTGTTTTACGCTTCACTCATACTTTTGATTCCTCTCAGTTAGGGAAGTAAGGGGGTTCAACAATCTTATAATTTTTTTGCGATGAATGTCGGTAGTAACCTACTAATCCTAAGAATAATCATCTAATTCCTCACTGCCTCACACTTACTCGGGTCCACGTGAATACGTTATGGTTGACCACGTGACCAAGAAAATGCACTTCTTTCAACCAAAACTCACTGATCCATCCAAACACACTATATATATATAATATAAGTATATAAGGATGTAAACAATTATAGTATAGTAAGTATTTTCCGTTAGATTTAAGAAACAAACTTTTAACCAAAGTTGTCTCAAAAATCTCCCGGGTCGTTTATCCTCGGCAAAGTGCGAATTGAGAATCAGTTAAGTTCGTGATCGCGTGATTGAATAATTCAAAGGTTTGATTTGGTTTCCTATTTCTAACAAATTTAATACAAAAACAAGCAAAGATAATCAACAATTAAAGCAATTAAAAATTAAAACACGAAAACAATAACGAAAAATTAAAAACGCGACATTTAAGCAAGTAAATCAAAATTAAGCCCTAAAAATGTTTTTTTTATTTTTTATAAATCCTAAATGACTTAAAATAATTTTCAAAAAAAGAATTAAATTTTTTTGATTTTTATTTTATTTAATATGAATTAAAAACAGATTTAATCTAAATAATGCATAAAAAATAGTAAACCTAAATATGAAAATCTAAAAAATTCATGAAAAGTAGTTTGAACAAGTCTAAACCTAGAAAAAATAAAACGGCAAAATAAGCTGAATATATAAGCCAAAACAAGTTTTAAAGCTAAGAAGCAAAATAAGGGAACAATGGGTTAAAAGAATGAAGGGATGGGCGTATGACAGAAAAGACCCAAGGGCACGTTTGGTTAAGGTGTGTGTGTTAAATACGTTGAGTGTATGAAAGGGAGGTCACAGGTTCGACCCCTGTGACTCCCTTTTTGTTAAACTTTTTGTTTTTTGATTTGATTTTTAAAAAGTAGTGACATGTAATTAAGCATCTTTTCCAATATAAGGACATAAAATTTGGAACTTAGAAAATTAAGCTCAGAAAAAGCAAATGAAAGATGACAGTTTTAGCTTAAAAAATCTATTGACTTTTAAGCTAAAACTGTTTTGGTTTTTATGACACAATAAGCTACAAGCAATGCAAATAAGTTAAAACACCCTTATCCCTAAACCTAATAAGCATAAAGGAACCAAATAAGCACTCCTAATAATCTTGAAATAAGCTCAAAACTTTAATATGTTTTGTCATAATCAACTCAAAGTATAATTCCCAACAATCTTCCCCTAGTTGATAATGACAAAACCAATAAGCACAAGCTTCCCCTGAAGCTAATATAGATGAAGAACTTCCCCTGAATCCATGCACTCTTCCCCTTTTTGTCATAATCAAATAGGAGTGCATGTAGATGGTAAATATATGAACAATAAGCTTCCCCTTAAAAGTATACTTGCCATCTCTTGAATCTTGAACTCAGTAGCATAGATCAAATCTTCCTTCAGTGCGTAGAAGACATTATTAAACGTCTTTGAATCATGCATAATTCTTGTAGACAACAAATAGTAACATGCCGACAAATAAATTTTGTAAATTTATTTATGTTCATGCCAACGGCCACCATCACAGTGAGCTCTGTTGCATCAACGAGAAACCAGTCATGTGTGAAAAATCATATCATGAACTGTATCGTATCATACTCCAACCAAATCTGTAAAAGAGCGTGCAACAACCAATCAAGAATCATATCATGAACTGAATCTTCAAAACGAACTATACACATCATCATTGTTCAAAATCCAAACGCGTCTGTTGTCCCATATCGGACGATGCTAGCAGAAGAAATCGTAAGCAGACCAGTAGGAACCATAAAGCCTACCAGCAGGAACCATAAACTAACAATCAGCAGGAACATAATGAAACCTGCTTGCTCTTCAACCCACGACTGCTGCTATAGAAGAATTAGGGTTTGCATAAAAACCCTAAAATTAAATACGCCTTTTTATTAATAAAAACAGAAAAATAATTTACACGAAAACCTTATCAACCCCAGATCAAGAGCCACGAGGCTCTGATACCAATTGTGGAATCCTATAATGACTCCATAGATCGTTATTAGGACTCATCTAGGGTATGATAACAATGATTGTAACACGCAACGGAATATAAAGAACACAATCATGTTACTAATAAGGTTTTCTTTATTAAACATTAATAAAGAAACTAACTACTAACTACTACACACGCTTTCTATGCGTTTAGACTCTCATTGGAGAGACTATCTATGAATGGATACCAATACTAGACGCCTTCCCCTCTTTATATACTAGAGGGGTTAGGGTTTACAAGACAAGATAAGATCAAAATAAAATTAGAAAACTATAAATCAGCATTAAATACTATTTGACTAATCTTCAATCAGCATTAATGTTGATCTTTATCTTTTAGCTGAGCATTAAATACTGTTTGACTAATCTTCAATCAGCATTAATGTTATTCCAACTTTGTCTTGTAGGTCCTCCACCTTTAATATGTTTTGTCATAATCAACTCAAAGTATAATTCCCAATATTAACCAATTCCTTTTATATCTGAATAACCAAACTCAAATAGGCTCAGGTAAGCTTATTTGAGCTGTACAACTTGATTGAGACAAATGCAGCTTATAAGAGAGCTTATTGAGCTTATTTAAAGCTTATTATCATATTTAGCAAAATTCTTATAAAAGTAAAAACACAATTTTAAAGTAAAATGCAATTTTATTAATAAGAAAAGGATTACATGGCTTTTAAAGGAAAATTACATTAAGAAAAGACAAATAAGCTGGAAATAAGCTATTCTACCCTATTCTACTCCTAGATATCTATTCTGTGTGATGAAGTCCTCCTTATATAGCAGTGGAAAGAACCTTCTATCCCTCTAGACGCTCCCCTCTCTTTTAATCATAGCCATCTAATCATAACTGCCTCCAAATCATCACATTTTGACCGTTGGATTGATGCCACGTTTGATTAGCCAATCGTTGATGTCAGGATTGCCAAGGTGGCATTCCCTTTGACGTCAGGGATGACGTATTGGCTTCTAGAAGAGGTAAGTACCACTTAAGTGGGGGTGAATTTGAGGTACGTGTGTGCAGGGTTAATTTGGGACGAAGGGTGTACAGTAAAAAGGGTTTTCCCGCCCTTCTTTTCTTTTCATTTTATTGTTTGACCGAGTAAAAGGGGGGTTTGACTTGGGCTGTTTTTCATATTAAAAAGGGATTGGGCCTTTGACCGGGTATTAGGTTATATGGGCTTATGTTGGACTTGATTTTGGACTAGGAAATGAATTTAGACTTATGTTTTAATTTTAGGCTTTAGGTTCATAAAGTATCAAACTTGGGCTGACCCGGCCCAATAAAATGGGCCCGGGTTGGTCCGTGGAAGATGGGTTCGCCTTCAGCCTCGGTTTTCCGTGCTCTTTCCATTCCCGTGCTCGGCTTTGTCCGTTTTAGCTCCGTTTTTGTCCTTTTTAATTAATATCCGTACCTGCAAGACATAAACCACAAAATACAAATATACAATGCATTTTTATCAGTTTTTGGTCATTTTTGGTCTTTTTAGCTCGTTTAATGAGGTAAAAGGTATGTGTATTTAAGCACATACCAAAATCCCCCATACTAAACTATTGTCGTGTCCTCACGCAATATTATAAATAACACTTTAGAAAACTAAGAATCTTAATCCCCCATGATTAATTACCTCGAAAAGTAGCTAAGTATTCATCTTAAGGGATTAAAGAAACATTAGTTCTGAAAAGCCCCGTTTTTCCATTTTTAATATTTTTCCATTTTTTATGCTTTTTCATAACTTTCCATACTTCAACACTTTATAACATTGTGTATTCATTATTCTTTGATAATACTTAGGATCATGGAACAAGCAAAATAAATTCATCGTCCCCAACTTTCACTTCTCCATACTAAGCTTAAAAACAAGATCATTGTCAAATACAAGTCATGATACTAACACTACTCATAAATACTAATTGTGTATTACTTTTCCTCCCTTATTCCTAATTTTGTATCTCAAGATTTTATTTTTGTCATATACCCGAAGGCTCTTTAAGACTTATTTCGATATTTATTAAATCCGAAAATAAAGCGGGACGGTTAAAGATAAAAATTAGCTTCTACCCCTATCCTTGAAAACCGATGAGGTCCACATCGAGGTGACCGAAATTTGGCTTTTATTAGGCTACTTGACTTAACTTATGTCATATACCCTAAGGCTCTTTAAGACATAAATCAAGTGAGATTTAATTTGCACCATATACCCTAAGGCTCTTTAAGGTACAAACAAATCATTTATTAAACATGATTCAATCATTCATGCCATATACCCTTAGGCTCTTTAAGGCATGAACAATTTAATCACTTACGCCATATACCCTTAGGCTCTTTAAGGCATAAGTAATCTCATGATTAACTCTACTTACACCATATACCCGAAGGCTCTTTAAGGTGTAAGTAAAGCAATTATTCATATGATATATATATAGTATGCCAAATTCCGAATCCCGATGTGTACCTATCTTGATTACATCGTCTTTCAAGCTAGTGGGAATTCACTAAAGATTAAGTTGAACCGGACAACCTTATTTATTAAACATTATTAATATACAAGTGAAACAAACTAATGGGAGAAAAAGCCACAATTAATACTTATGAGCTCTAAAGAAAACCAACTTTTCCACGCTTAATATCATGACTTATACTCGACTCTATCATTTCTCGTTCTTCGCAATTTAAAATCTCTAAGAAAGAGACTTGCGAATGCTTAGCCTAGCGAATTAAGATCGACACTTTAACAAGTCACATAGACTGGCAACAATCTTAATTCTAATAAATCGAGTTCGGCATAATGGATAAGTCTTCATAAGACTAGTAACAAATTCGATTTAAATATGTTAAGGAAAAAGCTAAGGTATAAAACCGGTCGGATCAAAATTTATTTCTCGTTCTCACCTTTATTTGTGTTACAACACTTATTTCATCACTTTATTCCAACATTTATCATTTTTTTTCACTTTATCATGCACAATTTTTTTTTAAATTTTGCTATTTTCACATAAATCACATATTTTTGGTGGAAAAACGGGTTACGTGAGAACAACGGTCGCAGGTATAATCAAATCGATAGATTTCCCCCATACTAAAACTACACATTGTCCTCAATGTTTTAGGCAGGGTTTCTACGCAAATCTAAAGCTGTTTATTAATTATGCTAAAGATAAACGTTTGTCGATAAGATTTGGATATCGAATTCCCAATATAAGCATGCGAAGGATTGAAGATCGAGTGGACGATGGACAAAACCACGAGCACAAGAGTCTTCAAAATCCGGGCAATCCTGGACAAACATCACAAAACACGAAACACGAGAAAGGAAGAGGCGAGCCTCCTCACAACACACTTATTAATAAATATTAATATATTAATACTAAGGATAAGCATGGGTTGCCACCCACGAAGTGCTTGTTTTTGTGCGAGTCTCTAGCTTGACTCTCCCGATATCATCGTGATATTAGGGATGAAACAAGTGGAAGAAGATACTTCCATTGGACATTCATATGCCACCGGCTCTAGAGAAGAAAAATGAAAAGCGAAGATGCCAGGGTCAAAAATGATATCCTCACTTCTGGAGGAGAGAAGAAAAAGAGATTCCATCGGATAAGTGAAATAAGGAAGAAAAATTCGGATAACATATGTGAAGGAAAGATAATGGCGATCCTCAAAGGATAAGCTCAGATATGTTGGAGAAAAAGTATCTCGTGATAGAAATCTCTTGGATTGGACTTCAAAGAATATCCCCGGATCAAAAATCTTGTTTCTATTTTCGGAAGGAAAAGAAACTTCAAGATTGGATCTGAGGGAATCATCAGAAGGAATGAAGTCTGAATCCAGCATAAGGGTAGGATGGATGGGTAACACATTAGGCATATGAACACAAGGTTCTCCCAAAATATCTTCGATAACAATGCTAGACAACTCACCCTGATCAGGCTCAATCTCAAAAAGAAACGAATCATACCCGAGAAGAGAGTTATCAGCATGAGTAGTGGTATTGCCACTACTCATCTCTTTCGTATGATCGCTAAAAGTCTCGAATTCAGGTAAAGAATTATCCGAATAAGAGAGAGAAGTATTAGACTTCTCAAAGAAAGAGTCACTATCCTTAACAGGGATAGGAAATAGGGAAGGAGATTTGAGCACACAATCAGGAGTAGGGTTGTCTTTTAAAGATTCGATCTTAGTAATAAGAAGATAGATATTCGATAATTTGGCATGAAGAATATCATCCTCCACCTCTTCTATGCTGACGAGCTCAGAATAGGGAGGTAATGACTCAACATAATCAATGTCCTCAAAAGAATCGTCATCACTCGAAGTATCATCATAAAACATTTGGTCATCGAGACGAATATCTCCTTTTGGATCAAAATCAGCTTCATGAATTCCCGGTGGAATTGGATTGATAGGAGCGAGTTCACCGGCGAACTTCTCGAGAAGAGAGTCAATCTTAGGAGAATAAACAATAGAAGTATCTCGATTAAGCAAAGATTCCATAAGATCAGACTCGGCATCAAAGTGTTTTTTATCACAAGAAGGCACATCACACATATTATCGAAAATACCCTCGGACTCACTTGGGATTGGGACAAGGTCCTCAACACTAGACTTTATTACTTCGTCTGATTCTGTTTCCAAAATAGTGTCAAGATGCTCGTCCCCCATACTTAGAGAGTAATCGAGCTCCTCGGTTGATAAGTCGGGTGTGATTGCTTTAGACGAAGTCTCTAAATATTCCTTATATTGAATAGTGTACTCATCATCATCGTCGTCAAAAATAGGAAACTTCCAATATGGAGTAAAACTTTGAGCTGCCTGCTCCTCCTGCTCTTTCTGAACTGCCAGATTAGCCGCTTGCTTACGTTCAATAAGCTTTTCTTCACGTTGTTTCAAAATTTTAGCAATAGTTCGTGAATCATTAGAAAGTTAAAGTAGCAATTCCGGCAAACTCCATGGTTTAATTTGCTTTTCGTCCCAAACTTGAATTAATTTGAGAATTCTTTCCTTAGCCAACAATACTCTTATACTCATTTCTTCATAAGGAAAAATATTTCTATTCAAAAGGGTTCGATTAGCTTTAATTAGCCTTGCCATATCTAGCAACATATCCTTATTCAATCTTCGATGAAGTTGTTAAGTGACCGAAAATTGCGAGGGTTGATATTGGTCAAAACCGGAATAAATCAGATTATAACAAAAATTAGGATCATAATTTTGGTTCATCGGTTGCATTGAAAAGTCTCATGAAGACCCCCGTAGTTAGCACAATAAGGCTCATCGAAGATTAATTGATCACATTGAAATGTATCATGAGGGCCTCCACAACGGGTACAACAAAGATATTGTGGTTGAAAACTCGATGAATTTTGTGGATAATAATTTTCACTATAGTTTTGATTGTAGCACGGTTCTTGCTCATAGACAAGCGGGAACCGTGGCAAACAATCATAGCCATAGTGAGAATCGTTCCCACATTTCTCACACGAGTTTGATTCGTACTGTGGTTGTGGAGGTGGGTAGGAAAATTCAGATGTTTCATCATTTGAAATGGGATCGGGGTTTCTAACAAACTCTTCTCCAAAACTCATATTGGTACAACGCCGACAATTTCCATGATCGAAATATCTCGACTAAGCAAAGAGTCAATAAGTCCAAATTCGGCATCAAAATGATCATTATCACAAAACGGCACATCACAAATATCTTTGAAAATACCCTTGGACTCACTTGGGATTGGGACAAGGTCCTCAACACTAGACTTTATTACTTTATCCGATTCCGTTTCCGAAATAGTGCTAAGATGCTCGTCCCCTATACTTAGAGAGTTATCGGGTTCCTCGGTTGATAAGTCGGGTGTGATTGCTTTAGACGTATTTTCTAAATATTCCTTAAATTGAATAGAATACTCCTCATCATCGTCAATCATAGGAAAATTCCAATTTAGAGTAAAACTTTGAGCCGCCTGCTGCTCCTGCTCTTTCTGAACTGCTAGATTAGCCGCTTGCTCATTTTCAATACGCTTTTCTTCACGTTGTTTCAAACTTTCATTAATAGTTTGTGAATCATTCAAAAGTTGAAGTAGCAATTCCGGAAAACTCCATGATTTAATTTGATTTTCGTCCCAATCTTAAATTAATTTGAGAATTCTTTCCTTAGCCAACAAGAATCTCATACTCATTTCTTCATAAGGAAAAATAATGCTATTAAATAGGATTCGATTATTTTTTATTAGCTTTGCCATTTCTAGCAACATATCCTTATTCGATTTTTGAGGAAGTTGATGAGTGACGGAAAATTACGGGGGTTGATATTGGTCAAAACCGAAAGAATTAGAATAATTGAAATTTTGGTTCATCGGTTGACATTGAAAAGTCTTATGAGGACCCCCGTAGTTTTACAGACAAGATTTTGTTGTGAAAAATTTGGTGAAGTTAGTGGAAAATTATTATCGAAGTTTTGATCGAAACACGGGTTCTGATTGTAAACAAACGGAACTTGAGGTGGACAATCGTAACCATAATGAACATCGTTTCCACATAACTCACAAATATTCGTCTCGTACTTGGGTTGTGGAGGGTAGTCAGAAAAATTGAGAGAATTTGGATTTGTATCATATTTACAATGAAAACAAATTCCTTCATAACGCATATTTCCACACCTTTCGCAATTACATTGTCGACAAATCGAACCGTCTAAAGGACCTCCACACCCGTAGCAACTAGGTTGGTAATATGACGTCATTAGAATTAAACAATATAAAGGATAAGAAGAAAGAATTAAACGGATTTGAGGTTACGGAGAATATTTTTGGATTTTTATTTATTTTAAATAAGAAGAAATATTTTTGGTTCCGATAAATCAAAGGTGCACGGTAGCTCTTTAGAGAAACGAACAAAAAAGCGGAGGAGCTGGTAAGCGCAAGGCGTTTTAGAAACCCTTCTCCTTTTGAGTCGAAGTTCGTTGGATCGACTCTCCTTAAACTTTTCTTATAGTTCGTATCCTAAAGGTGAGCCGTAACGACGATTAACAAACGGTTATTTTTAATAATAAAATAAAAGAAAATAAGAATAGAAGTGTAAAATATTTTTGTATTTTTATGGTTTTTTTTATAAAGAGAAAATATTCACAATTGAAAACGATAATCTTAATCGAAGGAAAGGTCTTCAAATCACTAATCTTCGAACGGAACACGAAAATCGTTACACACCTCCCCGGCAGCGGCGCCAAAAATTGATTACGCCCAAACATACTATATATAATATAAGTATATAAGGATGTAAACAATTATAGTATAGTAAGTATTCCACGAGGATTCTAGAAGATTACTTTTATCCAAAGTAAAATCCAAAACCTTCCCTAGTCGTATCCCGACGAGGTGCGAATTGAGAATCGGTTAAGTCCGTGATCGCGCGAATTGAATGGTTTCAAAGATTTTGATTTTCTAACTCTACTAATGAAAACGAATAAACATGTAAAAACAAGTAAACAAAGAAAAAGAATTATATTTTTTTGATTTTTATTTTATTTATTATGAATTAAAAACGACTTTAATCTAGAAAATTAATTAAAAATACTGAACTTATTTATAAAATTCTAGAAAAATGAAGAAAAATACTAAAGACTAAATAGATCCTAAGAAAAATAAAAGTTTTGAAAAACTGCTTATAAATAAGCAGCTAATAAGCCAAACAACTTATTAGGCTAATTGGCTAAAAACCCTTAAAACCAAGTGCACCCCAAGGTCTAACAGAAAAGACCCAAGGGCGCAGATGGTTAAGGTGCTTAGCAGTTATGGTTGAGGTCTCGAGTTCGAGTCCTCCCAATACGGCCAACACCTTACCATTTTTATTTTGCAAATTTCTTTTTGGAAAAACTTAATACTGCTAAAATAAGAACTTTTTGCAAATGGACTTTTTTCCTAAACACACAAATAAGCCAGGAATAAGCTTATGAAAGTGACAGTCTAAGCTTTTTTATACTAATGACTTTTTAGCAAAAATTTTGAACTTTTAAAACTCAATAAGCTAAGGAGAAAAGCAAATAAACTAAAACTAACATAAAGCTATTCCTAATAAGAACAAAGGATAAAAATAAGCACACTTATAAGCCTGAAATAAGCTAAAAAGAAACTCAGCAGTAGTAACTTTGAGTTAGTACTACTATGTTTGCTAATGCTTATTCAAAACTCAATAAGCTAAGGGAAACCTAATAAGCTGAACTAGTCCTAATAAGCTATTATGACAGAAGTTAACTAACACTTATAGCTGGAAAAGCTTTTAAAAGCTAAAATGTAAAGAAGGTAAAACTGGCAGTTTTAAATGACAAATAACAACATTTGAGCTTATTTTTAAGACACTAAATGAAACCTTATGGCAAAATGACTTGAAGAACCTTAAAGCCTAAGCTAAAAACTATCTAAATCAACACTCAAAAAGAATTTTGAAAATCAAATAAGCTGAGAAAAGCTTAAATGAAAAAGCTGCATAGGCAGTTTGACTATTTTTTTTGTTTTTTTTTCAAAAGACAAAATGGCTTTTTCAGCCTAAGATTTAAGCTAGAAAAAAAAAACTAATGAAATCTAAAACTAAGCTTAAACAGATTAAGCTTAAATCCTAATGAGCTTATGCAGCAAAAATCAGACCTTAAAATAAACTTACTCTAAGCTAATTTGGCTATTGAAAACTTGGATTTGAACTTTTAAAAAAAACATAGAAACTTGACATATTTTGACTCAACAAAAAGGAACAAATGTAAACTCTAAAACAGATCCTTTCCACTACTTTTAGACTCAAATTTAATACCAAATAGCATCCTAATAAGATCCTAACCAATAAGCTGATTTAGAAAGCTAGATTACCACAGATTCTACTCATGGTTTCCATAAACCTTAACTTTGAACTCTAGTTTTTAAAAACTAATAACAACTG
>BQNB010011283.1:0-75931 GCA_026074375.1 Tanacetum coccineum | reverse complement strand
TATTTGGGGAGTTGAGGGGAAATGCTGCCGAATTTTTTTCAAATAGTAAATCGGTTATACGCATTCATATATGAGACGAAACATTCAAAAAGTGGGTTAGGATTGCCTTCCATAGTTGCACTAGATAAACAAAACAGTTCATATATAGTATGACCTTTTTGATTCATCATTTTGTTAATGACCTTTTGGTATAAAAAAATAAAAATCATTTATTTGAATATGTTTATTTGCAACGCAGTTATGACAATTGATAAGAGTTGGACCACTATATCCAGTCGTAATTCTAATGCCTTTTTAGATGGTATTTTTGCATTCATCGCGCATTGTAAGCCATTGTTCCACCCCATCACACGAAAGATTCGTTGCCCATGTAGTCGCTGTTGTAACCGTGGTGATAATTTTGTTACCCTCGAAACTCTTGAGGTACACATATCTAGTCACGGGTTTATTGACAACATCTTTTCACTTAGAAATTCACGCGAGTGACCGACATCTTCGCTACCTCCACCAGTACCACATTGACATGGATGCGTTCTTCGTAGATATTTCTGCAAATAATGTCCCAACTCCACCAACTACTCAAACAACTGGTCCTCAACCAGCCCAAACAACGGGTCCTAATAACGAGTTTAAAGAGTTACTTTCTAGGTCTACCCCAAAGTTGTATCTGGGTTGTGATTATGATATATTTGGATTTTACAACAGAGGATTTCGCACATCAAGGCTTCTAATACAATAACTGATGCTGGGTTTAAACAAGATTTAGCTCTTCTCCAAAAGCATGTTTTCCCTAGTAAGGATTCATTTTCCCATCGTCATACTGATGAAATCAAGAAGAACATACAAAAGATCGGGTTAGATAGAATCGATCCTTGCTCTGTATAAATGATTGTTTTTATTTTGGGGATCTAGGACAACCTAAGAGGTCCTAATTGCCAATCTGAAAGCGAGTAGATGGAAAGACCCAAAGAAGACAAAGGGGAAGTTTGCAAACAAGGTCATGCGTTACTTTCCGTTAACACCTAGACTACAACGTATGTTCAACAAAAACACATTAGCAAAGGGGAGGACTTGGGCATATGATATGGACAGTCTAAGGAAACGGTAAGGATAATCACTCGGTGTGAAGGGTAAGCCTGAAAGATTTTACATGATGAAACCTATGTTCTCTGGTGACCCTAGAATGTTCGAATTAGGGTTGCTGTGATGGTTTTTAATCCTCTTTGCATGATTGAGTAAATTACGCATGTGGCGGTCTTATTTAACTAAACATATACACACCACGTGGATGTGTAGAAAGAATCTTCTTTTATTGTTGACGATGTTTAATTCCCGGCCCTATTCACCTTGCAAAGGACTTTGAGGTTTACTTGAGCCTTTGATTAATGAAACTCTTAAGAATTATGGAAAGGCGAGTCGGACGAAAGACGCTGCTACAAATACTTTTTCCGAAATGAAATCGGCGGTCTGTATGGGACCATCAATGGATTTCAGCTCGAAGTAGTTTGTCTGGGTAGATTCGTGGGCAAGACTACTACGCAATGCCCCACTTGTAACGTGGACACTCATCGTATGGTTTTGTTAAGTAGCAAATCGTTTATGTTGTGTATCATAGAAGATTTTTTACGCACAAAACATACACTTAAGAGTAATTTAAGGAATTCCTATGGTAATTCTGAACCGAAACCTAAACCTAGAAAGTTTACCGAAATAGATATCCAGTTACAAATTAGTAAAGTCTTTAAACGTTTCCCGGGGAAACATCCAGATATTGTTAAAAAAACCCTAAACCTAATCGAAATATTGAATTGAATTAGAGTAAGCGTTCTATCTTTTGGGATCTTGAGTATTGGCCTTTTCTTCTACTAAAAAACAATCTCGATGTCATGCACATAGAAAAGAACGCACTTGAGGCTTTTACTGAATTACTTGTTACAGAACGGACAATTCCAAAGACACGATAAGCTAGGCAAAGACTTGAAACTTTTAGAGTTCGAAAGGAGTTGTGTTAATTAAAAACAAAACGGGAAATTCGAGAAGCCTCATCCAAGTACCTTTCACCGAAGAATAACAGAAAACGTTTTTGTTAAATTCATCAAAGGGTGTTCTGACTACCTGATGGGGGTTGGGATCAACTTCAAGCAAAAGTGACGCTGATGGTTATCATATAACGGGCATGAAATCTCATGACTGTCATATAATGATGCATCGGTTACTTCCTTATGGAGTGCAACGATACTTGCCAAAAAACATTGCAGAACCTATAATCGAGCTTTGCTTATTCTTTAAGCAGCTTTGTGCTCGAAACTTGATGCAGCTAGGGACATGGCAAAAGCTGAAAAAATCATCTCGATCAGTATCATGATTGAGTTAGAGAAAAATCTTTCCTCCTGCTTTTTTGAATAATGATTCATGTGGCTTTACATTTACCCAATGAGGTTTATTCTAGGTGGCCTCTCGCTACAGGTGGATGTTTCCATTTGGAAAGATACATGAAGAAGCTAAAAGGGGGAACATTTTTTTATTGTCCGAAATAAAGCAAAGCCTGAGGTCTATTGTGGAGGGTTATGTTTCAGAAGAAGCATTAACTTTTTGTTCGCGTTTATCTTAAGGATGACATGTCGAGACGAAGATTAACATCTTGGCAGAAATGACGGACGGTTTGCTGAAGAAGAACCAGATAAATTCTTGCTGTTCCGGGTCGTATGCAAACCGAGGGTAGAATGAAAGAAATCGGCTGACATACAGATGTTAGGCGGGAAGTTGTATGGTGGTATGGTTTGTACTTAACAACAATCATGAAGTCGACACAGACATCTTGGCTTACAGAGAGTATGTTTCTTTCTTTTTTTATTTTGAAAAATCTTCTTTCTCGATGACTTATCCTAATATCATGAACTTTTGCAGAGATTCGCCTGATAACGTGGAAACGAGTTTTCTCGCGTGGTTTAATTACAAGGTAAATACATTAGATATATTACCTTGGAGTTATTGCTCATCTAATCTGTTTTGTTATTCTCTTTCGTAGTTCATGAAAAAAAAGTGAGAGACGGTTGTTGTGAAGGAGTTATTCTCTTTGCATGTGGACTAATTGTGCAGGCGCGTACATAACCCCGCTTGCATAGTAACGGTGTGAAGTTTGTGGTACATTGAACGCGTATATACTTCATACACTCAATGCAGCGGAGTTTTCAACCACCCGGGCTGGATGGAGAGATGTATTATGGTCAATCGAAGAGATTCTAGAGCTCACTTTATATCGGCCACCGCCAAGGTTGTCTTGTTTCGATGGAATGGTTTGACACCATTCAACCCTAAGAACCTATTGGACACGCCAATAGACGTTCGTACAAAAATTGGACCAGGGCATTTACTCTCATATTTTGACTGATAGGGACATTTCAAAAATATAACCCAATACATTTCTTGCGAGACACAAAGCAACACAAGTATTCTACCTTCAAGACCTTGCTAGATAACCAGTGTTGGAAGGTCGTCGACCATGTTTATCATCGAGATGTGGACAAGTTAAGAGTCGATCAAGTGTTATATATGGTTGCAGTTCATCACATGTTACTCTATCTGGTGGTGTGACTTGTTTGGGCATACCTATTTGTGTATTAATTGCTAAATCGACAAAAGTGGGACATCCCACCAGTTAATGATTGATAATGCTAATGCTATTGAAGACATATTGTGATTTTATTAATAATGAAGATGATGTCGTTTGCACATGTCCTTTTTTTTAAAATTGTGATGATGAAGTTGTAGTGTCTGATGATGATGAAGTGAACCTTAGTATAATGTTGAAGAAGTTTTATTCTAGCGATGATTCTGACGATGACAATTGATTTAGGTTGAATGTTGTAGTTTGAATGAAACAATTTTTATATGCTTAAATGGTAATTTTTCTTTGAATGAATTGTTTTTATATGTTTAATGTGTAATTTTGTATTTGAATGATTGTTTTTATAAATGTTTAATGGTGTAATTTTTGTTTGTGTGGAATTGTTTTTATATGTTAAAATGTGTATATTTTATGAATTTGTATATTAGCATCCCCCTTTAATTGGTCCACGAAATTGTGTGTTCTGTATTGTTATTGTTACTGATGGCGTTGTTGTAGCTCCTAGGATCACTCGGTGGTGATGCTGGTGACGTAGTCCACCAGACGGCCAAACCGGCCCGTACCGGCCCAGGTGCAAGTAATGAAATTGTGATTTTTTTTATTTTTATTTTTATAAACTGATTCTTTTTTTAAATTTCTTTTTACTGAATTTTCAGACTCAATAACTTATTCTTTGTAGGTTTCGATTGCTGCGTCTTGAGACGGGAAAACTGCGTCTTATCGGAAGGCGTTTAGTGGAATAAAAAACAACCTTTGCAGCTTGGTTTGATTACGATCGATTCTTGGTACCTTCCATCCTCTCGGAATTTGCAAGCTGTTGAATGTCATATGGGGGAACAGTCGGACCACTTCCCCTTGCTTTGCGAGTGGGAAGAAATTCTGAGGCGTTTAAAGCTCATATTTACTCCTTACTCTTGAGGTATTAATTGTTTATTTGATCTTCTTTTTATTTTTATCGATGTTTAGATATGCGTTGTTATGTTTAAATTGTTTGGTTTATTTAAATGCATATGTTTATATGTAGAGCTATTTCAACCTCGCGGAATGGTACAATAACCAGGACAAAGTGGTGATTGGCAGTAATGTATATACGGTGGGGGAAAGGGTAAGGCTTGGGCTGGAACTTAAACTGAGGCTACTTTGGCGCAAAAATAAAAACAGAATCAAGGCTGATCATTATATACAAAACATGATTCGCCCACGAGCAAAGAATCATCTTTGCGCCGCCGGGGCGCGTGTGAGGAGACAGAATCCCAAGGATGAGTGGAATGAGTTGGTTGACTGGTGGTCCCATCCGAATCGGGTGTCGAGAAGCTTGCAGAATGCTGCTAACCGAGCAAAGAACACGATATTAACCCATCAAGGAAAAAAATCATTCGCGCAAGGGAGGAATGAATATGTAAGACTCTTTATAATTTTTGTGATATTTTAAAGGTGTTTATATTGTTTATTTATAGCTCGTTATTAATTTATTTGATATTGTATAGAAAGTCGAGAAAGGGCATTACGAGGACCTCATTGAGACGTGGAGGAAGAGGCACTCAAGTATAAGAGAGACTTTGTGCGAATTTATAAACGAACAAAAACATATGCAGAGATACGTAAGTAACTTTAACATCGTTACATTCTTTAATCATAAAACATTATTTTATTTGTTTTTAAACTTTTTTTTCTTTCATTTTTTCTTTTGCTTTCACAGTTTGGATATGTAAGGTTCATGCAAGATAGGATTAAAGCCTGGCATCACCCGTTCAAGATCCCGATAATATAAAATCTTGGATGAAGTCGTTCGACTCTGACAACCGCCAGAATATTTCGGGCAATGGGCAGGTAAGTCTACGGGTGGTGCTCATCTTCTCGCAGTTCGCAACATTCGTGCATATGGAGTTGATAGAATGGGATAAGATGCTCAGTATTGAGGCAACAAGAGCAAGAGAAAGAGTTGTACAGGAAGCAAGCTGAGGAGGCGCAGCAACGGGCTTATTTGGCTTCGTTAAAGGCTGATCAGGCGGACCAACGGGCTAATGTGGCGTACCAAAATACTGAGTCGATTTATGGAGCCCTAGGTCAGTTTTTTATGCACTTACAACTACCAATAGTGCTAGGCCATTATACCCCTCCTGGCTTTCTAGTCTTGTGTACCCCCACCCCACCCGGTCTTCTATGGCCCCAAACTCACCTAACTTTGGGCTCATTTCCTCCAAACCTCCATTTTCCTATAATCAACCACTCCAACCACCCTAACCACCCTACCCCGGCCATTTCCTCCCTTACAGTCACCAATAATACATTCATACCAACTGTTAACAAACCCGTTCTCAACTCCACTCTTGCATCGCTACTTCTAATACCACGCCCATCCGTCCCCACTATACCTTCTTACGAATCCTCATATGAACGATTCGCGTAGCCTGTGACCAATTTCGGCTCAGATTGGCTTGTGAAAAAAATAACAGTGATCTCAGGGAGGAGGACGGAGGAGCGAGAAACAATGAGTGATGATATTCGTAGGGAGGTAGCGTGAGGAGGAGGAGTAGGCGTTTTTTTTGTACTTATCTTAGTAACTGTAATAAAACTTTTAGGACTTGATTTTGTAATACTTTTAGACTTGTTATCGTATTGTGGATTTGTTGATTGGTAATTTATGGTATTGTGGTATTTGTATCGTTTTTGAATTGTGTTATTGTATCGTATTGTAACGTTTTGTGATTTGTTATTGTTATTGCCGAATTCTGGATTTTTGAAATATAGATTTTTTCCGAAAAAAAATCTGGAAAAAATCTGGAAAACTGGCATGGTGAGTCCAGTTTTTTTTTTTGCCCAGCAACAGTTTAGGGTCGACATTATCGACCTAATATCTACACTTTGGAGTCGACAATGTCGACCTAATACTGGGGATGGAAAATCCTGTGGGAAAAACCACTATAGATTTTAAACAAAATATAAAAAACTTAGGGTCGACATTTTCGACAAAAAATAAAGGGTTAATGTACGACCGTAAATTTTTTATTAATTAATTGTTTTTAAGTTATTAAAAACGTTTGTAATAATATAAAAAAAGTTTTGGGCTCGACATTGTCGACCCAAGTCTCAAAAGACAATGTCGACCTATAAATTAGTCAACTTTTTTGGTGGAAATGTATGTGGGTTCCCACTGTCGACGAAAATGCAAAGGAAAAAGTCGACCCAAAGAATTTTGGGTCGAATGGTTTGGGTCGACATGTTAGGGTCGAAATTGTCGATCCTAAGTACTTTGGGTCGACACCCTTTGTAACTTAGGGTCAAAATTGTCGACCCTAAACCCTTATATTGTTGTAGTGCTAGAAGTGGTTAGCATAGTTTCGTGTGCTTATTATACAGCTTACTTTTTGAATTGCTTATTCGTTCATATAGTGCTTATTTTGTCCAGACATGTGCTTATCGGTTCATATTCAGTTGTTTCAGCATGCTAATTCAGAATATATCAGCTTATTCGATTCAGCGGTCCTGTTTGGTTAAGTGCTTATCCATGCAGATTACTTTATGATTCCGTTAAGATCAGATTATCCAGACAACTTATTCAGATCACATATAGTTAGACAGCTTAATTCGGTTAAAATTTCTTTTACACTAGTCGTAGGAGTCAAAACTGCTTATTTTCATAATCAAAATATTAGAGTGGTAAAAAACAGATCTTAGGTGTCAAAACTAGTTTAATCGCTGATTCTCTTTGACAGGACAAAACACTTTTCTAATCAAAGATTTAGATGAAACAGCTTATCGATCGAAAAATAGTTTTTTAAATGCTTTAATGGTGAGCTTATTTTAAAGATTAAAAGATTGTAAAAAAATGATAGACGGAACTTTACGCTGGTTCCGAGGTTTACGCTGGTATTTTACTATGGTTAGAAATTTACGCTGGGTATAAAAACAGACTTTACGCTGCCTAAAATTTTACACTGCCTCATTTAAAAGCTTGTGTTTGGATTCTACGCTGGTTTGACTTTACGTTGGTTTGGTTTTTTTTTTAGTAAAAGGTGAAATATTATTACCAATACAGAGATATATACAACTTATGAAGGAGTTTGGACATGTCCCAAAAACCTTATACAATCAGTACAATGATGTCCGAGATCAATTCCTCAGACAGAATATCAATTCTAAACATATTATCTCTGATTTTACGCTTGACCTTAAGACAAGTTACGCTGATTTTAAGCTGCTTCTACTTGGCGCTCCTTTGGAAGCTTTGGATTTGTACGCTGCCTTCAAGGGTTTTGGTTTACTTTGTCTAAAAGAAAATTTTACGCTGTCATTTAAAAGAAGATACGCTGGATAAAGTTGCAAGTTACGCTGCCTTGTGAAAGTTTAAGCTGGATTTGTGAAAATTCACGCTTAATAACTCACAACAAACTTCACTGTACGACAATCCCATCCACCTTAGAGTTAAACAAAAAACAAAGAACAAAGCTTCAAGCAAGATCTTAGGTTCAACAAGTGTTATTGAAAAGATCTTTGAAAGATTAATCAATAACAACCCTTCATTGTTCTAGTAAAAAGAAGTCAAGAATTGTGGATACATAAACCTACCCGATACCTCTTTACAAAGATCTTAGGACGAGACAACTAGCTCTTTAAATCTTTGAGTTTTGGGCTTCAAAAAAGGAAATATCAAATGGGTTGTGTGTGATTCACTTTGTGGTTAAGTGAAGAATTAGTGTTTGTGTTAGTGGTTCGTGACATAGAAACAAGAAAGAAACCAAATCTTCAAAGAAAACTGAGCTGTAGTTGAATGATATCATTATCTGTATTTAAAAATGTAATAAACTTAAATCAAAACAAATCAAATCATGTACAGGTTGTAGTTTACAATCCTTATGTTTTACAAACAAAATCAGTTTCTAATTAAGGTATTTGAGTGACTAGCGAACAACAAGTCAAGTCTAACTGTTTAAGTATTTCAATTTATGAAAAAAATCAAGATGATATCCAACACACTTGCTGGGAAAATAGATTGTAACAGACTTAATACTGGTAGTATAACAGTTAAGTCTGGTAGTAATAGTTAGTTCTGGTGGTATTGAGTTAATACTGGCAGTACTAAGTTAAGTCTGGCAGTACTAAGTTAGTACTAGTAGAGTTAGTACTGGTTATAGTTAAGTCTGTTTATGTAACAGAATAGTAATAGTTATCTTAGAGATATCTTAGGAGATATCTTAGGAAATGATATGTATTATCCTTTGATGTTTGTAAAGCCCATTAGGGTTTCCTTGGTGTATAAGAGGATCCCTAAGGCACAATGTTATGTACGAGTAAGTGATTGAAATATCAATAGAAGCATAGAGCTTAATAGCAATTTAGTATTATTGTTTCTTCTTTATTCTTGTGTTAAGATTCCGCATTAACACTTGGATAATCATCGTCGTGTCTCTATATAGTTGATTTGGGATTATTCAAGTTATCTATCGTCTTTTCAAAGGCGAGTCTGAATCCCTAAAAAAACCAAGGCCTACAAGTGGTATCAGAGCCTTAGAGTGACTCTGGAGAAAAGAAGACATCAAATAGACACCACAATACAACAAACCATCTCCTACAATTCTATACAAAATGTCTCTCAACCTGCTGGTTCTCAGTCTCGTTTGGTATATATAATATACTAGGCAAATCCAAACTCTTTCACCTTGACCAAGGTTATAAAAAGTTCAAGAACCTACCTAGAGATAAAATTTTATATAAGAGAATCAATGATAAAAGATTCCGGAAGTATGATTCCAGGGTCGTAATTGTCCCAAGAGTTGCTGCAATTGAAAGTGACTGGTTTGCTTTTAGGACTTGGTGAGAATGATTTTGATTGATTATAAGTCCTAACAATAACGGGAAGCAAAATTAGGTATAAGGAATACCTAAATTACAATCTAATGGAAACAACTAAAACGGGCATGCAAAAATATGAGAGAAAAAAAAAACTAAATTATACAAAATTTTAAACACTACTGCAAGACGATTACACTTCATCAGCAGAAACGAGGCTAAAAAAAAAAAAAAAAAATTAACACTTACCAGCAGAAAGGTGCACTACCAGACGAAGGAGAAACGGCAAATATACCAGCAGAAACGAGGCTCAAAAAACGCTGAATTTTAAAAAATCGATTTTTAGCCAAAACTCAAAACACGAAAGGTTGTCCGGTGGGACATGTTTTTAGCAACTTTATAAAGCACTTATAAAAATAAGCACTCAATAAGCCCAAAAAGCCAAAATAGGCTGCTGATGGCTGAAAGTGGTAGAAATGAGGACTCCAAAACTGCTGATTTTAAAAAAAATCGTTTTTAGCAAAAACTCAAAACACGAAAGTTTTTGTAACGGGGATCATGTTGATTAAGCAACTTTATAAAGGGCACTTTATAAAATAAGCCCTCAATAAGCCCCAAAAATCCAAATAAGCTGCTGATTGCAGAAATGTATAATGTTTGGGAACTTACTTTTAGTAGGAAATAAGCTGTAAGATCTCAAATTAAATCCAAAATGAAAAAAGGAAAGATGTTTTGGGAAAGCTTTATATTGTTGCTTAATCTGATTCCAAAAAGCCTCTTTTCAACATAAAACAACTTAAGTCAGAACTCATTTTGCATACAAAATATAGTTAAACTCTAACTTTTTGTCTACAATAAGCCAAAATGAAAATAAGCTTAAAATACTAAATAGCCAAACAGAAAGTGTGCTTTTGGATAATAAAGGCTCATAACGAGTCCTTATTTAAGTCCACCTATTTCGCACATTTTTGTAAATTAGCACTTGAATAAGCACAATAAGCACTCGCAAATGACGCTAAATCTACTATTTCTTTGATATTATTTACTGATAATATGCATCTTTTGAGCTGGTAAATCGGTAAGCAAGACAATGGATTTCTTTATGATGATTATAAGCTAAAACAGATTGAGATTTAAGCTCAATGAACAATATTAAGACTCACAAAGATATTTTCGAGAAACACTAAATAGCCAGAAAATGAGCCTTATGAAAAAGCTAGCATAAAAAATGACATATTTAAAAAGAACAAGTATAAATAAATGATACAAAAGCTTAAACCAAGGAAATATTAAGCCATTTATATTACACTATTAAGCAAGATTAAGACAGAAATAACAATATAAGCAATGCTACATTAACTTAAAGAAAAGTGCAGATTAAATACGAGACTTACAAATGAACTCTTCGCTAAATCAAGAGTGAACCCAAAGGGCAGCTTTAAAGCTCCCTAGCTCTATTAATAAGTAGGGTGTGAGTCCATTTGGTTTTCATTAAACCAATCTTTCCAAAATGCTTTCCACAATTCAAATGCAAAGGTAATTCAGGTTATGAAACTGGTTTGAGAATTCTAAACTTAGTTACACACTTATTAGCTTCAAACATAAAGAGCTTAGAGTAGCTTTAAAACGAACTTAAGGTAATGTAAACTTAGAACACGAATTGCAACAAACTGAACTTTTCATTAAACTTGGAACTTTTACAAATTGCTCTGAAGGAAAAAGTTTTTTTTTTATATTAAAACTAAAAATTACACACTTCAAAAAACTAAAAATTATTCCTCTTTTTTACATGGCTCACTGGCCCTATTGTATACAAAGAAAAAGGTAATACTGCAAGCTGGAGGGATGAATGTTTCTGTTTGACTTTCATTGACTTTTTCATTTTTTTTGTGCTTGATGTGTTTGTTTGCTGGGTATAAAGTCTTCTCTTGTGACTAGTATTGTGAGCTGTTGTATAACTCACAATATATCCTGGCCCTTAATTTCCTTGTATTCTCTCTCTTTCCACCTTCGGATTGAAAATTTGCCCTTGGATTGCAACTTGGCATTGTGGCCATGTGGGGTAAGTGGGAAGGGCTTTGTCAAGTGGTTGATGGAGTTTTGTCAAGGTAGAAGTATGGAGCAAAACTATGTTGTTGGTCTGCTGGTTTTGGTATTGCGGGAGATTGGAAATAGGGTTTATACAGTTGGGGTTTGTACAGGAGAGAGGTTGAAGATGATTAAGGGTATGTTTGGTTTGTGTACAAGAAAAGCCCCTCCACATCTTTCTTCTTTTCATTCTCTTTTTCCCCTTTCTTTCTTTTATAAATGAAGTTTCCCAAATTGGCATAATCAGCCCCTGCCTTTGTTTCCTTAATAATATAACTTAGGGGTTTGGCATTTTTGACCCCTCAAGTTATATTTTTCTTTGCTTTTTTTTCTTCTCGGAGTTGACTTGACTTTGATTGGGCTTCGTCTTCACACACTTTTCCATCCCGTGTTCGGTTTTGTCGCTTTTTGCTTGGCTTTTCGTCTTTTTGTGAGATATCCGTTCCTGCACAACACAATTAGCAAAACAAGCATATATTTGGCATTTTGAGTCCGTTTTGGCTATTTTAGCTCGTTTTTAAAGGTAAAAGGTATGTGTAATTAAGCACATACCACCTGCTAATGATGATTTCTCACAACATCTCAGTGATGGTGAAGAATCAAACCATGAAGATGCATCAGACACTGGTACTGCACCTAAACAACAACAACAAGTGATTCCTTAAACTATGCGTCTCAATATCAAACTCCCATTCTGAAGAAGGAGGAGTATGATATATGGGCAATGGAAATGAAGCATTACCTTGAGTACATGACTATTAAGTATGGGAAGGTAATTCAGAATGGTAATCCAAGAAGGAGAAATTTCAACTGGAAAGATGGTGTTGTTGAGTTACTTTCACCAGTTACTGCTGCGGAGATTCCCAACCTGTTGTTTGAAAAGGAAAGGGAAGACTAAATATTTTGCTGGATGGCATTCCTAAAAGAACATATGAGGAAGGATTTCATGGAATTGGATGGTGCCTAAGAAGAGATCTGGGAATAAGCCATCAGAACTAGGTTTGGTGTAATGCAAATTCAAAGAAAATGCGCAGGCTGTTTCAAACAACAGTTTGGAGCATTTAAGTTATCCAATTCTGAAGGAAGCTAGCAAAGGGATAAGACGGATATTATCAGTTACTGTTCTCAATTGGAAGCTCATGGTGCTGAAGTATTCAATGAAGATTTGACAAATACATAAGTTTCTCAGATCTTTGCTAAGCCTCCCAGGCAGGTCTCTAATCTGGCAATGACAATGAGAACTAATCTCAGAGTATTGACAATTTATCTATTGATTGATTTGCTTACAATAACCTTAGAGTGTTTGAAAGCATAGGAAATTCAAGGTTTGCTCCATAAAAAAACATCTTCAACGTGCTCAAAATGTTGCTTTTGTTTCACAAAGCAAAAGTCAGCACTAATAAGGTTTAAGTCTGGTTTTTTCTGGTGCATACTGTTTCTTGGATCCTTCTACCTCTTCAAACCAATATTCCTGAAAAGAAATTCTTGACTGGTTATGCTGTTGAAGTTATCTATTCTCCTCTTTGCCAAACAAACAGAGGGATTTGGTCTTACTTCCTTGAAGATTTAGAACAGACTTGATGATGTAGATATTGAATGAGATGGACATCAATTGGCAAAATTGCAATGATGTATTCGAATGAAGAACGTTCTATAAGAAGATAGGAAGGAGAGTTCGCTTGTGGAGGAAAAGTCAGACGCCCTGTTGCTTTGACAAAAAGAAGCTTGAGTGCTTCAATTGTCACAACACTAGTCACTTTGCTAGGGAATGTACAACAAAGGGGATACATGATGGAAAGAAGAAGAGAGATTCTCTTTATCAACATCAAGAAGCTGGGAAGCAAGAGAAGAATCAGATGGGTTTACTGACAATGAGGATGGATTGTCAATTGGGGAGAACATACTAAAGCTGAAAGAAACAAATCATGCACTTATGGCTATCAGCTCAAGCAATGAGGTATCTTTGTGTTCTAAAACTTGATTGATCATATCTCATAAGCTTAAAATACTATGTGATGAACAAATGAATCAGTTAGGTGATCAAGAAGCACAAATACTTGCCTATAGTCAAGTTGTTAAGAAACTAGAAGCTCAACTTGTTACTTTTCAAAAACAGCAACTTTCTCTAAATGAAAAGCTTGCATTTCAAGCTAATGAAATACATGAAAAAGATGAAAAGCTTAAAAGATATAGAAGAATAGGAATGAAAGCTGTAAAAGAAAAGGAACAATTGCAGAAAAAGTAGGACTATGGAAAGATTCTTCAAGAGTCTTAGAGATTAATTAATTCTGGCATGAGTTCAAATGATAAACTTGGCTTAGGGTTTGAAATACAATCTAATGATGAGGTTCTAAGTTATGAGGAAGAAATGAATTCTTCTGTCTTTAAGTGTTCAAAAGAGGATTCAATAGGAAAACCTTCTTACAGTAGATTTACAAAGACCAATGTTTTTAAAGGTGTCCCACCTCCTTTAAGTGGAGATTATACTCCTAAACCACAAGAGGAAATTGATGATTCTTTGTATGTTTATGGTAAAAAGGGTCCTCAAAAACCTGAAATTAGTGTGTCAGATGACAATTCTTCTGAGCATTCTACCTGTCAATCAAATGACAGTGAAGGATCTTGTGGAAATACCTCTGAGCACTCTTTTGAGACTGAATCAGAAAGTTTAAGTGAACCAAATGAGATGTCTAAGTCAAGGTTGGAAGTAACTAATGAAAAAGATGTGTCTGCTCCAAAATCAAAAGAAGTTGAACCTAGTTGTGTCTCACACATAAAAACTCCTAGGCAACCACTCAAAGATAAAGAAACACATAAAGTTAATAGGAAGAATTGGAATGATATGATGGAAAGAGAACTAGGGGAAGGTTACTCTTTTACAAAGAATCAGAAAATATTTTGTTTTGTGGCAGTCTATCTATTTGATTAAAGATTGTTTTGTGACTATTATGAAAAGAAAATGGCAAGGGAAGCTGAGGTTAAAAGGGTTGTTAATACTGGTAATGGGGTGGCAAAACCAGTATGGACTAATGCTAACAGGGTTAATCATGCTAATAAATTTGTTCCTAGATCAGTACAACTTAATGCTGGTAGGCCAAAATTTAATTCTGTTAGGCCTAATATTAATACTGGTAGGACAAATATTAATTCTGTTAGGCCTAAAGTTAATGCTGTTAGTCCTAAAGGTAATGCTGTTAGATCTAAAATGCCTGTTTCCTAAAAGTCCTCAAACAGTTCATAGTCCCTAATGGACCACAGTTGAACAAATGAATCACAGAATGGATTTTTTCAAAATATATTTCATCTGTAAGAAGACCCTTTGCAAATCTACAGCACAAATGGCTTATTCTAATGCTGTATTGGGAAGGATGGGAGTCTGCTGTTAAGATCTCAGGCAAGTTATACTTGGAGAACACAAGAACAAACTTCAAATTAGACAGTGGCCCTACTCCTATTTGAACTGTGAATGCAAATTGGTCCACATGGCAGACCCAAGCCTGCAAAGGCTGGGTCACCTAAGAGAGAAACTTAATTTATCTTTTTCATGTGCAGGATCATCCACTAAAGAACATGGTAGATAGAGGTATATTTGATAGTGGATATGCTCAGGGGCTCATGACAGGGTAACAAGGATCAAACTAGGATTTAAAGAATTACAATGGGGATTGTTACCTTTGGAAGGTAGCAAAGGGGTGCTACATATCTGGTAAAGGTAGAATAAGAGTTGGAAATTTAGATTTTGATAGTGTGTCTTTTGTAAAAGAATTAGGGCACTTTAATCTTTTCTCAATATCACAAATTTGTGATAAGCAGCACAAGGTTCTTTTTACTGAAACTGAATGTCTTGTTGTGTCTTCTGACTTTAAGATGCCTGATGAAAATCAGATACTCTTAAAGGTCCCTAGACACCACAACATGTACAGTTTTGACATGAAGACACCTTCTCCTGCAAAAGGTTTTGCCTGTTTGATTGCAAAAGCCACATCTGATGAATCTAAATTATGGCATAGAAGGTTAGGTCATATCAATTTTAAAAATCTAAACAAACTTGTGAAGGGAAACCTTGTAAGAGGTCTACCTTCCAAGGTTTTCAAATATGACCACACATGTGTTGCCTGCCATAAAGGCAAACAACATAGGGCCTCTTGCAAGGCCAAGTTAGAAAGATTGATCACTGTGCCACTACACACCTTGCATATGGATCTTTTTGGTCCTACTTCTGTGAAAAGCATTAATCATGCAAGTTATTGCCTTGTAATCACTGATGATTGTACCAGATTTAGTTGGGTATTCTTTTTGGCTTCTAAGGATGAAAAAACTAATCATTGGCATTCTTCAGACCTTTTATTAGGCAGAATTGAAAATTCAGCTCTTAGTCATTAGGTTTAAAATCATTAGATCAGATAATGGCATCTGATTAAGAATAGAGATATGCTTGAATTTTGTGGAAACAAGGGAATAAAACAAGAGTATAGTACTGCTAGAACTCCACAACAAAATGGAGTTGCTGAAAGAATGAACAGAACCCTAATTGAGGCTGCTAGAACTATGCTAGCAGATTCTCTCTTACCAACCACTTTTTGGGCAGAAGCAGTTATACGGGCTTGCTATATTTTTTAATAGCGTATGAGTGACAAACCTCAAAACAAACTCCATATGAGCTTTTGTTTGGCCATTAACATTTTAATTTTGAATACATAGACCTTTTGGGTGTCATGTTACAATTTTAGATACTCTTAGTGTGCTTGGCAAGTTTGATGGAAAATCTGATGAGGATTCTTAGTTGGTTACTCACTAAATAGCAAAGCATTTATAGGGTTTTATAATTAGTAACAAAAGAGTAGAAGTAAATCTTGCATGTTAATTTTCTTGAAGATAAACCATGTCAAAGGAAGTGGATATAGATGGATGTTTGATATTGACTTTCCTACTGATTCTATGAACTTATATTCCATGTATCTTTGGAGAATCAAAGCTAACCCACCATGCAGGTGCTCGAAGTACTAACAGTGCAGGTACTCCAACATTCTATTGCTTCTGAGGGAAAAAGATGAGATGTAGGAGCTTTATTTTTGTCACCTTTAACTGTGAAGAATACTAAAGAAAAAGTTGAAACAAGGAAGTCTTCTACAAATTCAAAGAAAGAGGAGATTTTGACAGAACCTCAACATGAGAAGGATGCTTCTTCTACTGACACTTCAGAAGATAATCCTAAGATTCTAGCTTTTAGAAGAGAGTTGGAAGAAATTACTCTAAAGCATTTAGGGACAGTACCTGAAAACAACTCTACCAGTACTCCTTTAGTTAATTCTAGTAGTGAATTAGTTAATACTAGTAAGCTTGATCCTGATGATTCACCTATGCCAGAGCTCGAAATTTTTCACAAGTCTGAGACGGGAATTTTTAATGAGGCTTCTTATGATGAAGAGGGTGTGGTAACTGACTTCAACAGCTTACCAATAGAAATTGAAGACAGTCCTACTCCTACTCTTAGGATTTACAATATTTACCCAAAAAGTCAAATACTTAGTGATCATAAGTCAGCTGTGCAAACTAGAAGCAAAGTGCAGCAAAAATCAGGAGCTCATGCACTTATCAGCTATATTCAAAAGCAGCAAAGAAACAATCACAAAGATCAACAACATTATTTGTTTGCCTGTTTTCTATCTCAGGAGGAACCTAAAAAGATTTTTGATGCTCTACAAGATGACAGTTGGGTTCAAGCCATGCAAGAGGAGTTGTTACAGTTTAAGCTGAAACAGGTATGGGTTCTTATAGATCTACCTTAAGGAATGAAGGTAATTGGTACAAAATGGGTCTACAGAAATAAAAGAGATAAAAGAGGAGTGGTTGTTAGAAATAAGGCCAGATTGGTGGCCTAAGGTCATAGACAGGAAGAGGGTATTAACTATGATGAGGTTTTTTCTCCTGTGGCAAGAATGGAAGCTATTAGATTATTTTTAGCCTTTGCCTCGTTTATGGGGTTCATAGTATACCAAATGGATGTAAAAAGTGCCTTTCTGTATGGCACTATAGATGAAGACATTTATGTCTCACAACCTCCTGGCTTTGTTGATCCTAATCACCCTAAGAAGGTTTATAAGGTGGTCAAAGCTTTGTATGGACTGCATCAAGCTCCTAGAGCTTGGTATGCTACTCTATGAACATTTCTAGAGAAGCATGGATACAAGAGGGGTACTATTGACCAGACTTTATTTATTAAAAAGGACAAGAAGGATATCATGCTGGTTCAAGTATATGTTGATGATATCATTTTTGGATCTACCAAAAAGTCTTGGTGTGATGAGTTTGAAGCCTTGATGAAAAGCAGATTTCAAATGAGTTCTATGGGTGAACTCACATTTTTCCTAGGATTACAAGTCAAACAGAACAAAGAAGGAATCTTCATATCTCAGGACAAGTATGTAGCTGAGATACTCAAGAAATTTGATCTTGTAAGTGTGAAAACTGCAATAACCCCCATGGAGACCAAAGTGGCATTGACAAAAGATGAGGAAGCTGTTGATGTGGATGTACACTTATACAGATCCATGATAGGTTCTCTCATGTATTTAACTGCCTCTAGGCCTGATATAATGTTTGCAGTATGTGCTTGTTCTCGTTTTCAGGTCACTCCCAAGACTTCACATCTCAATGCTGTGAAGAGAATCTTTAAGTACCTTAAGGGCAAACCCAATTTGGGCTTATGGTATCCTAGAGAATCACCTTTTGACCTGGAAGCTTTCTCTGATAGTGATTATGGTGGGTCAAACCTTGACAGGAAATCCACAACAGGTGGTTGTCAATTTCTTGGACAAAGACTTATCTCATGGCAATGCAAGAAACAGACCATAGTGGCTACTTCTACAACTGAAGCTGAATATGTAGCTGCTGCAAATTGCTGTGGACAAGTATTGTGGGTTCAAAATCAACTGCTGGACTATGGTTTCAATTTCATGAATACCAAAATCCACATTGATAATGAAAGCACAATTTGCATTGTGAAGAACCCAGTGTATCATTCCAAGACAAAGCACATCGAGATACGCCACCATTTTATAAGAGATTGTTATGAGAAGAAGCTCATTAGTGTGGAGAAAATTCACACAGACTTAAATGTAGCTGACCTATTGACCAAACCTTTTGATGGACCACGGTTTAATTACTTAGTGGTTAGTATTGGTATGATAAACACATAGCTACATTTAAGGGGAGGCTAACTTGTATAGTGTGTATACTTCTGGTAGTTAGTTTAACTAAAATCTGGCTTAAGTAGTATTAATACTAGTAGTTAGTAGTATTAATTCGGGTAGTTAGTTTAATTTAATTCTGTCTATACAAACTCCTGCAGCATGTTTTTCTTTGTTTTAGACAAATTCTTGCAGGAATAGCATGGATTTCCAGGTGTAAGGCAGGTGTGATAAGGCCTTTGTTTTTGTAAGTCTTCAGTAAATACTTACTTCTGGTTGAAAAAGAATTAATTCGGGTTGTAACATAATTAATTCTGGTTGACCAAAGTTAAGTCTGGTAGTGTAAATTTTAATACTGGTAAGTTATTGTTAGTGCTGGTTGCGGGAAAATTGACTTTTCTGTTTAAACACTGTTTAAATGTTACCGTTACAGATTTTTACGGCTCTTTTGTCGATTAACAGAGAAGCTATATATAGATAAAGTTTGATTTCTCTTTCGTACTTATCTTTTTATTGCTATCTCCTCTTCGCAAAGTAAAAATCTTCTTTATTTTTACAAAGAATATTGTCAACTCTCTTGTTACCAGCATCTACAACCTCACTCATAACTAAACCCAGTAAATTTTCTGTCCACGCCACTACCTTTTGTTACTACTTTCGATTCATGGCTCAATTCAAATACTGCGACAAACATAATCAAGTGGGGTTTTTGCGCAAGCCTGATGAAAGTGCAGGGTTTGCAGAGATAGTGGATTTTCTACGAGGTTCCAACCTCAGGTATGCTTTAACTACTAATCCTACTATCTATGATTCCCTAGTCAAACAGTTTTGGCAGACTGCTACTGCCAACACTCTTGCTGATGGGACTCTAGAATTACATGCAACTATTGATACCATTGTGTATACAATCACTGAGGCATCTATTAGAAATAAGCTTCAATTAGCAGATGCTTCAGGGATTACAATGTGCCCATAATTAATGAGATTTTTGAGGGGGATTGGGGAATATGGGGTATCACTTACTAATAAGATCTTTTTACCTTTTGGAAAAGCTTTTTCACACCCCAATGGAGATTTTTAGTCCATCATATTTTGCATTGTATAAGCTCTAAGAGTGGTGGATGGGATCAATTTGGTAGCAATATTGCTACTGCTTTGATTTGTCTTTCCACTGGCAGAGTTTATAATTTTTCTAAAAATCTAATCATTGATGGCATAGTGGCAAACTTGAAAAGCAAAACAAAGTTTTTGATGTATCCGTGTTTTCTGCAATAATTTTGGATATTTAACGGAAATACAAACACCCCTTATTGCATGTGACCCAGACCAAAAAGATTTTTGGGAATATGAAAAGGGGTTTTCGAGGGGCACCACGACCTTTGTTGTCTGCTATGTTGCTTGTTGCTATTACTAATCCAAGTGCAGGTCAAGAACATCTTGATGTGGCTCAATCTCAACCATCATCATCCACAATTCCAGTACCATCTACATCTTTACCACCAGTACAATCTCCACCACCTATAACTGCTCCTATCCCTGCATCTACACCTACACCTACACCTATCCTTGAAACTGACCCTGAACCTATGGAGCACACTTTTGAGGAACCATCCCCTGCACACCAACACTTCTCACCCCCACAAGAGCATGCCCAAGGACAGATGACTGTGGATGATTTGCTTCAATTAGTTCCTCAATTAATGACAAGAGTTGATAGTCTGGAAAAGGATCTCAAGCAAACCAAGCTGACAATGGGGAGTGCTATTGTGAAGTTGGTCAAGAAAGTGAAGAAGCTGGAAGGTATTTTGAAAAGGAGAAATGTGGTCTTATCAGACTCTGAAGAGGAAGAACCTGAGGATCAGGGGAGGAAAAGTCAAGATGATCCTCTAGTTTCTTTGGTACAAGGGCTGGTTACTCCTTCTAAGACTACTGTCAATGCTTCAGGGGAGGAACAAGTTGAAGACATAAGCCCTACTACATTAGAAGCAGCTAAAACTCTCTCCAGGGTTGCTTCTCAAAAGCCAAAGTCAATAGATAAGGGAAGGAGGTATAAGAGAAGGAAAGAGACTAAAAGGAAAGAAGGTTGTCTCTAGCTTTGGATTTTCAAGAAGAAGTTATACTGGGTATTGCTGAAGGAGTTAATATGGCAGTTATTAAAGTTAGTAGCTGATTGTGGAAAGTTAGGTACTGCTAGTGAGACAAGTTAGTACTGACAGTATTAAAAAGTCCATTCCTTCCCCTGATAAAGGCCAAAGAGAAGGAAAAGCTCCTATGATCATTGAAGAAGCTCCTAAGAAGACTAAGGAACAAATTCTACAGGAGGAAGCTAGTCTCGCTGAAGCTATCAGATTGGATACTTTGGAGAAAGAAGAAGAGGCTAAACAAGTACACTTGGATTCTCTCTTAGCACAAAGACTTGCAGAAGAAGAAGAATTAAATGAGCAACAAAAGCAAAGAAGAGCTCAAGTTCAATTTGAAGCTCAGCATTACATAGATGAAGATTGGGATCTTATTAGAGCAAAGATTGAAGCTAATGCAGAGTTGTCAAAGAGTGTGCTAGGAAGTGGCTTACAAGGAGAAGACTTTGCAAAGAAGATGGTTGAACTAGTAAATCAAAGGAAGAAACACTTTGCAGAGGAAAGAGCAAGAGCTAAAAGAAATAAGCCCATAACTCAATCACAGCTGAATTACTTGAAGAATCAGGGGACTGGAAGCTGTCTCTGCTGAAGAATTTAGTTTTGAGAAGTAAAAGAAGAATCCCGTTGATAAGTGGTGAAGCAGGTTGAATCTTTTGCACCTATAAACTTTGAAGCTACAAAAGATAGTCTGAAAATTATTTGGTGAAGAACTTTAACTAAAGATTCAAAAAGACTAAAGGAGTGATGAAGAAAAAGATGATGAGTCTACCAAGAAGACTGGAAAGGAGGAAACAGATAGCTAGGAAAGGATTACATTCTGACAAGACTGATGAGGATGAATCTGAAGCTAGTAAAGATGTTGATCCTATTTCAGGTACTAATTCTGTTAAATCCTGTTCCTGTGGTTATTAACCCCATGCTATAGCTACTTATAAGATCATCAAGCAAGGAAAGGAAGGTGTGTACCAAATTGTTAGGGAAGATGGAACTGATATAGTGTACATAAATTTTGGAGCTATGCTGAAGGACATAACCAGGGATGATCTTACTGAATTATATAGGATTGTCATGAATAGATATGGTATGAATAGACCAGAGGATGAGCTTGAGAAGGTACTTTGGGAATATTTAAAGAATATGTTTGAGGCACCCCTTAGTACAGATCCTATTTAGAGTTTATTAGGTCAACAAAGAATCATAAGTTGGAGATATTATAATACCTGCAGAGTACATTGCTTAAACTTGGAGTCATCAGATATTTATATGTTGACTGAAAGAAAATATCCTTTAACTGCTGAGGTATGCAAAGCTATGCTAGATAAAAAGCTTCAAGGAGGAAAACCAAATGAGGATTGCTACAAACTTTTGAAAATGATGGAGAAGCAAGCTGGCATTAGGAAGTAATGAAGATTGATGAGTTAGATATCTAGGATGGAGATGAGGAGAACAACACTTGGTGGAGGTGCTATGCACTAACACAACAAATGGTTATCAGTCCACCATGTCTAACAGACATAAGGACTGGCTAGTCCAGGAGCAAACAGCTCTTGGTAAAGACTTCTCAAATCCGTTAATGGCTGACAATTTGCTAAAAATTGTATGGTTATCAACTCACCATATCTGGTTAGTAAAGAGTTGGCTAGCCCACAAGTTTATGGATTATGGTAAAGGCTGTGGAAAAACCATAACTAGTCCATGAGGTTATGGCTTATGGTAAAGACAAATTGCAAATCCATATTAGATGGTTGACACTTTACCAAAAAGTGGATGGTACATCAACTCACCAAGTTTCATGTACAAAGAGTTGACATGGTAATCACAATGCATACACGCCATCCCGTAACCAATCGAGTAGGAATTAACTCGTTTTCATCATTTTCAACAACGGTAAAGCCACCTTTTTTTGTTACGCAATGTACGAGGATTACCCAAGGACTATCCGAGATTAGGTAAATTAATTCGGCGTCAAGAAGTTTTTCAACCTCCTTTTTGATGACATCGTGGATTTCGGATTCACTCGTCTTTCGTGTTGGACCGCCGGTTTGTAGTCCTCTTCCATAAGAATCTTGTGAGTACAAAATTCTGTGTTAATACCCTTAATGTCGGAGAGTTTCCAAGCAATACCTCGCTTGTGTAATTTCAAAACCTTTATGAGAGCAGCTTTTTCCTCGACACTCAAGTCTTTAGCAATTATGACGGGCAACTTGTCGTCACCTTCCAAAAATGCATACTCAAGATAGGGAGGTAAGTCCTTGAGTTCGACCTCGGGAGGTTCATCAATTGAAGATTTATCGTTTTTAGCTTCACAAACTTTAAGTTCTTTTCGAATTTCAGGAAAATAATTTCCTTGAGTGGGAGGGGGTAATGATGGATCATCATTGAGAAATGCTTCAAGAAGAAGAATATCCCCCTCCGGGTCGTAATAAGAGTGATCAACTTCCGATGAAGTTGGAACATCTTCAAGAGCGAGGAAAGCGTCGACTTCCTCAAGAAGAAAATCACTATCCCCGAAGGGAGTGGGAGTCGGAGAAGAGGTAGAAACAATCGGGTCATAATAAGGAGTGGTATTACCACTCGCGATCACATCGGAGAAACCGAGAACTTCTTGAGAATACTCCTTACAAGCCATATCAATGACGTCGATTCGGTTAACCTAATTATCATCATAATTAGAGGAGTATCTCGAAGTTTGATCAAGATTGAATGTTACAGCTTCTTTTCCAACACGGAGAGTTAATTCTCCTCCGTAAACATTAATCAAAGCACGTCCGGTCTTTAAGAAGGATCTCCCAAGAATTAGGGGAACTCGGGGATCGGCATCAAAGTCTACGACTACAAAGTCGGCCAGGAATTGGAACTTTCCTACTTTTACGTAGACATCTTCGGCGATACCGATCAGTTGGGAGATCGAACGGTCCGCAAGTTCAAGAGTCATACAAGTAGGAGTGAGTTCCGGAAGAGAAATCTTTTTCCACATGGATAATGACATGAGATTAATGCTAGCACCAAGATCGGCCAAGGCTAAGCATTCATCCATTCTGGGAAAATCACACGGTATGAGAAATTTGCCGGGGTCTCCAAGTTTTTGGGGTAACTTTTTGAGGAGAACTACCGAGCAATGCTCATTCAACGGAGTTATTGCCAATTCAAAAAAAAATTCTTTGTTACTGATTAAACTCTTAAGTGTCGAGGCAAATTTAGGCATGAGAATTAAAGCATCCGCGAAGCTAATGTCGAAATGCAAATCTTGAAAGATTTGGTAAAATTTCTCAATTTGATTGTTAGCTTTTTCGCGGATCTTTTGGTCATTAAGTCTAGACGTATATGGAATTGATGGTTTCAGGTTAGGCTTCAGAGCACTAACAAGAGCAACAATGGGGCTCAGAATTTGGTACTTGAGGTTGAACTCGGAAAACTGGAGGTTGGACGTCTTTGGTACTTCCGTTATTAGTAGGAGGCACCGTGTCCTTTGTCACTTTGGTTTCACGTTCCACTACTTTAGGAGGAGAAGAAGAAGTTGTAGGAATCGTGGGTCCTTAATAAGCAACACCGCTTCGGGTGGTAATACCCTTCAAATCTTCCTTCGGGTTAGTAATGGTATTACTAGGGAGTGTCCCTGAACCTGAAGTAGAAGCGGTATTAGAATTCACGAACTTGGTAAGCAAGTTCGTTAAATTGGTCATTTGATTTTGCAAGTTTTGATTTTGATTTTGCATATTTCTCATAACTGCAACATTAGCTTTGACGTAGTTTTGAAAATCATCCTTGGACACACCTTGTGTTTGAGTAGCGGGAGCTTGGTAAGGTGGGGCTTGGTAAGCCGAAGGTTGATTAATCGAAGGTCGATAAATTTGGCCTTGGTTGTAATTATTCCCCCAGTTTTGGTTGTAACCGTTTTGATTATTTCCTTAGTTTTGTTGAACGGGAGGAAAACCAGGAGGTCTTGGTAACCGGTATTTCCTTGATTGAAATTAGCCGCGGCGGCTTGAGAGACGTATTCTTGAATATTGTCACGATAAACGTTGCCATCGGTGGCGGGACAATTTCGGTAAGAATGAGCACCACCGCATATTACACAATCTTCCTCTACCGCTTTTACGGTACCGGGAGCTTGGGATTGGTTTTATCGAGAAGTAAGGCTTTCACCATATCTTTAAGTTCGGAAACATCAGGAGAAATACCGGGGGTAGAAATGCTCGCACTCACTTTGACAACAACCGGTTTGTTACGTGAATTATGAACTTTGGATTTGCTCTCGATGATTCTTAGGCAATCTCGGGGCATCTTATCCAAAAAATTACCACCCGCGGCTGAATTCAACGAATCTTGATCATTAGAGTTCAAGGGATTATAGAATGTATCGAGTTGATGTAATTCCGAAAATCCATGATGTGGACATTCCCAAAGAAGGTCGTTGAATCGGTCTCATGCCTCATAAAACGATTCATCAAATCTTTGTTGAAATCTCGTGATTTCATTTCGAAGTCATCAAATCGCGTTGTTGAATCTCGGATTTCAATTTCGAATATTTGTTGTTTTGGAAATGAGGGAACGACATTTGTTGATGAATTTCGAAACAAGATCATCCCATGTAAGAATCGATCGAGGGGATTCTTTTTAAAGCCAAATCTGGGCAGCACCCTCGAGGGAAAATGGGAAAAAGCATAAGCTTTACCGTCGTACTCGGGACGTTCGGCGAACTCAATACTAGAAGTGATCTTGTGAAATAACGGATTAGAGCATGAGGGTCATCTTTGTCATGGCCGAGAGAATGTTTGTTTGTGAACGATGGTAAGTAAACCGGGCTCTTAAGCCCAAAGTTTTCCCAGTGAAATTTCGGAGACACAATGGATGGAGGCCATCCTCGTAACCCAGCCGGTAAGGTGCTTCGACGCAATTGAGCCATAAATACAGTATCATCCATACTGAAACTACGGAGGAAGGCTTGAATTTTAATTGGTTCAACAAGATTAAATGGATTCAACAAAAGGCTGTCTTGACGGATAGAATTTACCGATTGAGACACTAGTAGCGGCCAATGAACTAAAATTAAAAGAAAATTTATACAATTTTTATCTTTTCTTGGTTTTTTTTTTGTTTTTCAACAATGTTAATTCTCAATATTATTTTTAAATAAACGGCCAATGAGATAAGACACTTAAACCTAATAATCAACTCGCTTCTCGGTAACTCTTCAAAAGAAAAAACGCACAAAGGAGTTTGTTTAACTTTCGAAGGTGAGCCGTACGTCGCAAGTGACACAAAAGGCAAGTTTTTGATCTTTGGTTCTGGAACTTATTTATGGATAATACTTTCATTGAAAGTAATTATATGTGTGTAGTTCTTTTACCAAACTTGGTAATTTATTTATTCTTTTTTTATGGAAATGTTTTTATATTTTTTTGTTTTGATTTAGATTTAGATTTCTAGCGTTTTTTAAATTATATCATACTAAAATAGAAAGAAAAGAAAAATCTTGTTTCTATATTTTTAATATGAAATTAAACCAAAACTAACTCACCGGAAGATTTTTCAAACACAAATTGACAACAGCTTTCAGACAATCGAAAGCAATCCTCCCCGGCCAGCGTGGCGCCAAAAACTAATCAAGATAGACTCACCAAGCCTTTTAAAATATATATAATTAATAAGATATACTTATAATATATAATATAAGGATATAAAAAAAAATCACAATTTATAGGTAATCCGGGAGTATGATTATACCGCGTCGATTATCCCCAACGAGGAATGCAATTGAAAGTCGAGAGTCGTTAAGATAATCGATGCTTGAATGTGAACAAGCATTATGAATTGGCTATCTAAAATTATAAGAAAATTAAACAAAAAACTTAAAAAACACTTAAGAGAAGACAAATTATTAACTAAAAAACGGCAAACGGGAATCCTAAAAAAAACGGGACTAAAAACCAAAAATTATAAAATTAAAATCAAATGATCTTTTGGTTTTTATAAGTCTTAATTGACTAAAAAGCTAGAAAAAGAAAACTAAACTAAAAAAAAACTAAAACGAAGTTGATTAGGGCTTAAAACATCATAAAAACGTGACGGGATTCATCCCTTCTTAAAAATCAAAATTTGGCAATTTAACCCAAGACAAAGCAATTCTAATTTTCCTAGATCCTAAATTTAAGAAAATTTTCTAACAAAATAAATTATATTTTTTTGACTTTTTTATAATTTTTTATGAATTAAAAACGATTTTAATGAAATTAAATGTTTAAAAATACTAAACTATTTATAAAAATTCTGAAAAAATCATGAAAAGTAGCTTGAATAGTGAGGAATCTAGGAAAAATAAGCTTGTGAAAACAGTTTATCAAATAAGCAGAGAAATAAGCTAAAACAGCTTATTAACTAAAAAGCCTAAAACTACTATAAAGAATAGATTTTGCAAAGTAAAACTGAAAAAGTCCCAAGGGCGAGTGGTAGAGGGTGTGTGTGTGTAAAACATTTGGGTGTGGGGTTGAGGTCCCGAGTTCAAGCCTTGCTCACCGGGGCTTCCCATACTCCCAAATATTTTTGCAAATTCCATTTTTTTACAACTTTTTATCTAAAGGATATCAATAAGCAATTTTTGATAAAACGACCTTCTTTTAAAAGTAAATTCACAATTAAGCAACTAAATAACTAAATAAGACGAAATGCATTTTAACTCTTAAAGGCTTAAAATGCACTGTTTTGGGCATTTATAGCACTAATAAAGCAAAAAAGATCTAAAATAAGCTAAGACAGATAAAAGGACATATCTAAAAAGCACTTAGGAACAAAAATAAGCAACTACAATAAGCTAGAATGGCAGAAAACTCAAAAAGCTATAAAACTTAGAAAGTTTAAGTTAGGATGCAAATAAGCTTAAATAAGCTCTAAACTAAAGGAAAATAAGCTAAAAGGGAACTTATTCTAAACAAATAAAGCTATAACTAACCTAGAATAATACGCAAGCACGCAATAGACCAGATACGCTTAAATAAAAAGTAAGCTAAGAGCCTTTTCTGGTACCAAAACTGATAAGTCAAAAGGCCAATTAGAAGTGGGAAAACATCTTTCTAGCTTAAAAATAAGACTATGCACTCTAAGATCCTTATGGCTTAATGGCTTATACCACTAGAAAGAGTGGCCAAAAAGCTACAATAAGCTACAAAGAAAAAGCATTTTGAAATTCAGATAAGCACTTAAAAAGCTTCATGAAAAAGGCTACTCACAACTGACTCAATACTTGACAAAAATTTTGATAACTTTTGTACATTCTAACAAAACCAAACCTTTTATGAGCTTAAAAATAACAACAAAACAAGATCCTTAATGACTTTTAAGCTACAAACAGATTAGTTTAGGACCTCAAGAAACAAATAATCCAAACACTCAAAAGGAAGTTTGAAATTCCAGTATTAAGCAACAATAAGCAAATGAAAAAGCATTTTCTCTAACTTTTTGAAAACTTAGCAATCTTTGACAGTTTTGGCAAAAACTCAAAACAATAATGCAGGCTATTGACTATTGTTTCTAACCTGTTTTAGCACATGCATAAACACAAAAACTTTACAAAAGCAACAAATAGCTAAAGCACAATCAAATTAGCGACTAAGAAAAGCTTAAACTTCATAGATTTAAACAATGCACTTTTAAAACCTTGAAAATGAGATTTAACACTTAAATACTTTAACAAACTAAATTTTATAACTAATATTACCTAATCAAAGTTGACTCAAAAGCACAAAGCAGGTTTTGACCCATTTTAACCCACTTTAACCCTTGACCCAAACACCCCTTTAAAACTGTTTTTACCGATTTTAACCTAATAACTTGATTTTCTATGAATAAACCCTTAAGACTAGATTATAAATAGCTTATAACCAACCTAATGAACAGATTTAAGCAATCAAATAAGCCAGAATTATAAGCTACTATACTATGCTAATATTTTGGTATTTTTGACTGTTTTATAACAAATAAGAGTAAACTATGAATTTAAACTATCAATTAAGCATCATAAGTAACATAAACACTATAATTAAGCATATTAAACTAACAAAGCAAATAATAACAATTAATAAGCAGTAATAAGCTGAAAATCAAAATTAAGACTATAAAAAGGAATTTGAGAAACTTAACAATAGCCTTTGCTCTACACATAGCTTATCAAATGCTCTTAGTAGCTATCAAACAAGTCTCTAGCTTATCATAGATAAGCTATGAGTCCATGAAGTCCTCCATTACTTACTAATCCAAAACATTCCCTTCCATTAATAAGGTTGTGGATAAAATTGGAGTGGATTTGAGTAATACTTAAGAGCTCAATTAAGCTTTAAGAGCTTAAATAATAATAGTAGCTAAAAAATATATAGCAGGTTAAAAGATTATTACAAACATACTAGAGCAATTAAGAGCGTATATTTAACCAAATTTCATATTAAGTAAAGTAGGATTCACCACAAGATTAAAAAGTGAACTACAAATTTTATTAATGAAAACATATTACAAGGCTTTTAAATAAAGATTACAAAGACTTAAATGACAATAAGATAGAAAATTAAAATAAGCCTAAACTATTTTTACACTACTCCTAGATATCTTTTGTGAGTGAGGATGGCCTCTTATTTATAGCAGGAGAAAAAAGCTTCTAGGACCCTTTACACGCTCCCCTTTTGCTTGATCTCAACCTTTCATTCTCTCTAATCATTGGATCTCCTCTTAGCCCTAGGATCAAAGGTGAAAGCATAACGGATTACCAAGCATGGCAATCCGTGTGGGACAGAGGCTTTGTGCTTTTATTCAAATGATTTTAGTGCAAACAACTCCCTTTTGGTTGTGTTTGTTTGAATCCACGTGTCCACCTTGTTGTCAGTCTTTGGCCAATGAGAGCTCTTGGTGACGTTTCCTTTTGCTGAGCCGTAGCTTGGCACTTGGAATCTTCGGGCCACATAGCTTAATTGAGATTTGATGGAAGTTTTACTTGAATTTTAACATCCGGGGTTTAATTTGGGACGAAGGGTAATAGTAAAGCCCCTTCGCGCCTTTTTTTCTATAACATTCGTTTGACCTGTGGAAATTTTGGGTTGACTTGGGCTCGGGATTTATATAAAAAGAATTAGGCCTGGGTGAAAAAGAGACAATTGGAAATTGTTATAAAGTGTTAACGACCGTTAGCCCTTTTATATTAAAAGGACTATCGGTGTTAGATCATTCAAGGTACCATTTTTGTTTAATGTTAAACATAGAGGGCGGATTTGGGGATTTAAGGTGTCTGTCTCTAGTGGGTTTGACCAAGGTTAGACTTGTGTCCTTTTGCTAAACATTCCTGGCTTCTGTGCACTCTATCAGTTTTCCCCCCGGTTTCGTGATTTTGGTCCGGTTTTGGATGTTTTTTCCCTCCTTGTGATTTTTGCAATATCCGAACCTACACATCACAAATGACAAAACAAGCAATATAACAACGCCATAATTGCACAATTTTAATCTTTAAGGGTCATTTTTTGATATAAAAGTGATGTGTGATTTCTCACCTATCAGTGGTCTTCTGTGAGTTGGGGAAATCAAAAATAAAGTCTTTTCACAGTAAGCACTACCCGAGCTCAAAAAGACGGTTACAACATCTACACATGGACTATATGTGTCCAATGCGGGTAGAAAGCGTTAATGGAAAAAAAAATGTATCGTAAATTGTTGATGATTACTCAAGATACACATGGACTCATTTCTTGAGGTCCAAAGACGAAACACCTGAAGTTCTCATCGATTTCCTCAAACTTTTTCAAAGAGGACTTCATACTCAAGTTAGAACAGTTTCGAACTGACAAAGGCCGAAAATTCTTATTAAAACTCTTCATGCATACTTGCAAAAGAGGGAATCACAACATGAAAACGTCAACTACTAACACCTGAACAAAATGGCGTTGTCGAAAGACGAAACGTACTCTTGTTGAGGCTGCTCGAACAATGCTAAGCGCCGCTAAAGTTCCTTTGTTCTTCTGGGCTGAAGCAATTGCAACTCAACATTGTTTACTCCTCAAAACCGTTCACTCGTAATTCCTCGACATGAGAAAACACTACCACATCATCAATGCCCGAAACCGTCAGTTAAGTTCTTCACATCTTTGGTTTCTCTTTGCTACAAGTCGTCAGAGACTGGTTAAAATCTTTGATAAAATAAGAAAAAAGGTGATGCATGTATCTTTGGTTGGGTATTCTACTCAGTCGAAAAGGCTTACTATTGGCATTTAAGACACGAGAACAAGAATAATTGTTGAAACAATTCATGTTAACTTCTGACGAATTGCCTCAAATGGCGCAGATCACGTCATTCTGACCCCGGTCCACAATATTTGATGACGGTACTTGAACACAATTAGTTTAAGTCCCGGTCCACAAATTTTAAGAAAAAGTTTCTCAAAGCTGTTGAGACAAGAAACAACAGGTCAAAAGAGCTGGAATTGCATATATAGTCCTGATGTTCAGAGAATTACTCATTGAACATCTCTGAGTTGTGGTCAAAGTCTTCTGCTGTACATGCTTTTGATAATCCCGAAAAACGACAACAACAAAACACAACTCACACTTCTAAAACAACCGTTGTGCAGATCCACCTCCAATGACACATTCAATCAACCATCAAACACGCAACTCAGTACCGGAACCTATCACTGCCCCTGAGAACATTATTCAAATAGAAACCAATATCGAAAATGCACAAGTTGACGACGATGAATTTATCAACATCTTTAGTACACCGGTACAAGAACGAGGGGAGACATTGTCTCATTATGTTGATTCATCAAACATGCTACTTCAATCTAACACCATCCCATCTGCACAACGTGGACAAAAGGTCAACCATTAGAAACAAGTCAATTGGAAATCCTCTCAACAATTAGAACAAGACGTCAGCTAGAAACAATGACGAGAGTGTAGTACTCGCACTCACCCGTGAGTCGAACCGAACCAAAGAACATCAAAGAAGCATGACAATTCTGCAATGGATTTGAATCATGCTGGAAAAAAAACTACATCATTTGATCGATTAGATGTATGGGAATTAATCGATAGACCACTTTGCAAAAATGTCATTACCTTAAAGGCTTTAGAAAAACAAACGTGATGAGCAAAATACTGTTATTCGCAACAAATCTCGTCTTGTCAGCATAAGGTAATATGCTTCAAAAGGAAGGAAACTTAATTCTAAAGAGTCCTTTGCACCAGTTGCTCAGTTGGAGCTGTACGGTTTTGTTCATTGCGTACCGCAGCACCATAAATCATTTACAGTGTACCAAATGATTGTAAACAGCATTTCTTTTAACGGAACTCTGAAGGAAGAAGGTGTAACGTAAACCAACCAGATGGATTGAGTTGACCCATATCATCCTGACAAAGTCTACCGTCTCAAGAAAGCTCTTATATGGTCTCAAACAAGCACCAAGACATGGTATGATTAACTCTCCAAGTTTCCTGGAATCCAAAGGATCCAAAAGGTTCTATTGAACAAGACTTTGTTCATACAACTAAAACATGGGGAAGACCTATTGCTTGTGCAAATTATACTTGATGACATAATTTTTGTTCTACCACCCAAAACTTTCAAACGTATTGGAAATCTATGCAACAGCAAGTTTGATATGTACTATGATGGGGGAGCCTGAAATTATTTTTAGGAATTCAGATCCAACAATCCCCTCCATGGGAAAATCTTTATAAGTCCATACCATCTCGTGCAATCCATGTCCAACATTCCCCGCCAAGACCATCGATGTCAGATATCACTTTTCATAAAGGACAAGTTGAAAAGGGTATTGTCTTAAATATATTCTTGACAGAACTGAATATCAGTTAGCTGACATGCTTACTAAAGTTTTATCGGAAGATAGGTTTAAGTATCTCGTCAGACGACTCGGTTGAGATGTATTTGACTCCAGATGAACTGGAGGTTCTGGGCAATTGAATCGCTTGATCCATCAAACATCAATTTGTTAATAAATTTAGTCTCTCATTATATTATGATTTTTAAACATTTTTGAAAAAGAAAATAGTAAAAATATAAAACCAACAAAAAGAAAACTAGACAAAATAAAAACCTAGAAAAACACAAATATAAAATCAGAGAAAATTTCAGAAAAAATACCTAAAACGAATCTTCTCTCGAAATGTCCTCTTGGAATCGATAAACATTTTACGAACCTAGAAATATTGATTAACGATCGACACAGGCGTGTAAATTAAGTTTGAGCGAAGTTTCAAATGCTTTCAAACAATGTCATTTCTAAATTTCTAATGACTTATGTACATGATTAGTGCATACACTCGTTTCCCGAATGTAAAGAGAGGAAGATGTACGCATTCAGGTGCGCTTACTCTAAGAAATAGAAGAGAAAAGTCATCTATCTTGTGTTTTTAAAATCGTTGAACACAAATTTTTCAAAAAGAACTTTCAATGTCAAAATTTTCTACAATAAAATTTGTGCTATTATTCGCATAAAAGTGTTATTTGTTATAAGTGTGTCTTCAACACTCCCTTCCTCGAATAATTTTCAAAGAATTGTAGTACGTAGAATGTCATTTTGTGTGAATCAGTTTATGAGGGGGAGCTTATAAAACAAAGCCTTTTAATGTGTTGGATACATCTCATACATGTCAATTTTATGTATCCAAAGACACTTTTTATGAAATTAAAATGTGAAACTTATATTGTCAATTATTAATAACACTGTTCACTAAAGGCATCTCATCTCCGTCTTCACATATTGTGGTGTCATTTCAATTTTCATTTCCAATGTTAGTAAAATAAATATTGGTATCCCACATATACTGTTGAAGGAGCCTATCCGGAACTGAATTTCAGCAACATCATGTATAATTTTTCGTGCCAACCCAAGGAATGTTTTACATATCAAATTTTAATCAATTAGTATTTCAAATACTAAGTGTTTTATTATTTAAAATAAGGGGAGAAAATTGTAATTAAAATATGATATAGAAGAATGTGATCTTTAAGACTCTAAGTGAAACTCTTTCCTTCATGTGCTAAACAATTTCGAATCCTCGAAGCACATGTGTAGAAAAAAAGGGTATTGAAAATAACAATATCAGAAATAGTGTTTTATGTTTCGATCTCATACTCCACCTACCTATTAATATCACGACGATTCCTAATTCCATAAGGTGGGTTAGGTAAGTAATAAGTCCTATGCTCAAACCAGAACCGAAGGGATCACCCAAGACACACCATAGTTTAACAATATAGTAGATCCTTAGGCACAATGAATGGAAAGAATGTGTTATAAGGAAAATGCCAGACTAAGATTGAGCTAAACACTAGGAACAATCACAACAATGTGCTGTTAGTAATGACCTTATTGTAAGCATTGAAGGGGTGAAGAAGAAAAAGAAATAATATAAAGGGTGAAAAGTAAAGAAGCCCTAAACACCTTATGGCAGAAGAGATCAAAGTATAAATTATCATTAGACCCGTAATGCAATGCACCACCCTTCCATACCATTTAGTTTCTCGTCAAAAGTCCTTTCTCACTTGTCCCATGAGATACACACGTTTATCTATTGACAGTCACTCCAGAGATTCTAAAATATGAATATGTGGCCATATCTGCTCAAATGCCATCCGATTACTAAAACCAAAGTCGCACAAAACAATTCTAGAGCCCAAAGAGATCAAAGTAAATTCTCATAAGGACACAATGTCAAATAATCACACATGTTGAAAACCATAAAGTTCACAAGTTGTAACAAAGAGTCCTACGCATTATCCTTGAGATCTTGACATAACATCTGAGTGATACTTAAGTTTTTTCATAATAAAGATGGGAAATCCAACTGAGCCAACATCAAACAAGCTCTTGGTAGGTGACTTGAAAGATTCTATATGAATCAGGCTATGTGATAACTAATTCAATTATGGTCCATGTTCTAGGTTTTTCTTTTCGGTGATCTTAATTTATTCTTCTTCATCTAAGTCATCATCCACCAAGGGTGATGTCTTAGAGGGAAGAGGAGTTTCATCGAATGTCACGTTAAGTGATTCTTTGACTTTCCTAGCGTGTTTGTTTAGAATGATGTAAGCTTTACTATTTTAAGAATAACCTAAAAAGACACCTTCGTATGACTTTGGATCAAACTTGGTAAGGTAGTCCTTTAGGTTTAAAATGAAGCATTTGCTTCCAAACACTCTAAAATCTAGCGCAGGTTTTCTACCTATTAAGAGTTCATAAGGTGTTTTTCCTAGAATGACTCTAATGATAATTCGGTTGAGAATGTATGTTGAAGTATCTACGGCATTACACCAAAACTTTTGTGGTAACGATTGCTCGATCAACATGGTTCTACTCATTTCCTGAAGTGTCCTATTTTTCCTTTTAACCACGCCATTTGATTGAGGAGTGAGTAGAGCCGAGAAGTTATGAGTAATACCATTGGCATTACAAAACTCTCTAAATTTCACTTCATTATCAAATTCTCTACCGTGGTCGGTTCTTATTGACACTATTGTACATCCTAATTGGTTTTGGATTTTCTTACTAAATATTTTGAATTGATCAAAAGCTTCAGTTTTATCCTTAAGGAATCTAGTCCAAGTATACCTAGAGTAGTCATCTACTATGACTAAGGTGTAGCGGTTTCCTCCGTAACTCTATACGACGAATGGACCGAAAAGATCCATGTGGAGAAGTTCTAAGCATCTAGTCATTGAGACTATGTTCTTAGCTTTATGACTAACGTGGGCTTGTTTTCTAATTTTGCAAGCATCACAAAAATGTTGATCAAACTTAAGCTTAGGTAAGTTTCTAACTAGTTCCTTAGATGCTAATGATTGAATGAGACGCATATTAGCGTAACCTAATCTCCTATACCATAATGTGGAGTTTTCATCGATCGTTGCAAGACATATTTTGTCTTTTGGCTTATTTCCTAATTTCATCACATATAAGCCTTTCTTCCTAATACCTCTACCTATGACTTTACCGTCCTTAGTGATTTCACTATCATGTTCAGAGAAAGTTACTCTACACTTATTATCACATATTTGTCCTACACTTAGCAAGTTAAATCCTAAGTTATCAACATGTTCTACATTATCTATATTGAGAGAGTCATTAGAAATCGTACCTTTGCCAATGATGTTACCGCGAAGATTGCTACCAAAAATAACATTACCTCCATTGTATGCCTTGTACGTGGAGAAGAGCTTTCGGTTACCCGTCATATGTTTAGAGCATCCGCTATCTTTAATCCATTCGTCGGGTTCCAAGTCGACTCCAAGGCATATCTCATTTGGTGCTTGAGCTACAAGACATGTCTCGTCTTGGATCTTTTCATCATCTTCTTCACCGCTATCGCTCCAAGAACCTCCAACGAATGCTCTTTGGTTCTTGTCTCTCGGTGGCTTTGGACATTCTCCAATAAGATGATTTGGATCTCCGCATCTAAAGCACTTCCTTTCACTTTTGCCGTTTTTGTCGTCTCGGCTTCTTTGAAAGGTCTTTTTGTCGTTCCGAGGTTGTCTCACGAATCTACCTCTTCTTTTGAAGAACTTCTTGAAGTCTCTTACCGCCATAGCGTACTCTTCATCTTCACTTCCGGAAGTCGAACACTCTTCATCACTAGATTCCTTTTTAGCCTTTAAAGCTAGAGATCTCCTTTCTCCTTTAGCTTTGACTATTTCAGAATCTTTCTTGATGATCATCTCATGGACTTTGAGGTTTCCAATGAGCTCATCAAGAGATAGTGATGTCAAGTCTTTCGATTCCTCAATCGCCGTGACCTTCGCTCTCCATTTAGGATGTAGAGCCCTAAGAAACTTCCTTACGTAGTTCTTACTAGAATAACCTTCATCAAGAGCTTTAAGACTAGTGATAATAGTATTAAATCTAGCAAAAGCACTATCTATAGATTCGTCTTTGGAAATGACGAATTGTTCATATTGTTGAACCAAAAGGTTGATCTTATTATCTTTGACTTGGTTATTACCTTGATGGGTGATTAACAAAGTTTTCCAAATCTCTTTTGCCGTATTGCACATAAAATTTCTTTTATATTCTTTTCTTGGCAAAGCATTGTAAATAACCATTTTGGCTTCGTTATTTTTCGCAAGCCTTTCTTTAAACTCATTTTGCATAGTTTGTCATACTCATTATCTAAAGCTAAATCATCTATTGATGAGTCTTGGATCTTTTCATCATCTTCTTCACCGCTATCGCTCCAAGAACCTCCAACGAATGCTCTTTGGTTCTTGTCTCTCGGTGGCTTTGGACATTCTCCAATAAGATGATTTGGATCTCCGCATCTAAAGCACTTCCTTTCACTTTTGCCGTTTTTGTCGTCTCGGCTTCTTTGAAAGGTCTTTTTGTCGTTCCGAGGTTGTCTCACGAATCTACCTCTTCTTTTGAAGAACTTCTTGAAGTCTCTTACCGCCATAGCGTACTCTTCATCTTCACTTCTGGAAGTCGAACACTCTTCATCACTAGATTCCTTTTTAGCCTTTAAAGCTAGAGATCTCCTTTCTCCTTTAGCTTTGACTATTTCAGAATCTTTCTTGATGATCATCTCATGGACTTTGAGGTTTCCAATGAGCTCATCAAGAGATAGTGATGTCAAGTCTTTCGATTCCTCAATCGTCGTGACCTTCGCTCTCCATTTAGGATGTAGAGCCCTAAGAAACTTCCTTACGTAGTTCTTACTAGAATAACCTTCATCAAGAGCTTTAAGACTAGTGATAATAGTATTAAATCTAGCAAAAGCACTATCTATAGATTCGTCTTCGGAAATGACGAATTGTTCATATTGTTGAACCAAAAGGTCGATCTTATTATCTTTGACTTGGTTATTACCTTGATGGGTGATTAACAAAGTTTTCCAAATGTCTTTTTCCGTATTGCACATAAAAATTCTTTCATATTCTTTTCTTGGCAAAGCATTGTAAATAACCATTTTGGCTTCGTTATTTTTCACAAGCCTTCTTTTAAGATCATCGGTTTGTTTTTTAAAAGGGAAAACCTCATCAAGTTTGGTTTCCAAATTTTGAATAATGGGTTGAAAATCACCATCGGTAATAACATGCCAAAGATCTAGATCTTTTGATTTAACATATGTCTCGAATCTATTTTTCCAATAATGAAATATCGCTTTCAAAAAGTGTGTGGTCTTTGCATAGATTGCCCTTCTAGATATTTGTCGGAATCCATAGATCGATCCAAGCTTTAAAATACAATATATTTTAAAAATCTTGAGTGACCTTGGCTCCTGATACCAATTGTGGAAACTAGAAGGGGGGTTGAATAGTTTACAGGTTCATTTTTGTTTTTAAAAGTTTGCTTTCAAAAATGTTTAGATCCGAGTTATATGTTTAACCAATTCACAATATGAACAAGCAATAACTATCTAAACTAAAACTAGATAACAACAATAATAATGTAAAGAGATAAGGAAAGAAACAACCAAACCAAGACACCAAGATTTTATAGTGGTTCGGCTACGAAGCACCTCTTCGCCCTACTCCACTCCCCGAGTATCCGACTCGAGATTTCACTATGTCAACAAGCTCCCTTTAGGCGGAGAAAACCGTTTACACGTCGCTTACGTTATTTTCCGACACTAAGCTAAATGTCGAGTCCTAATCTTAGCTAGAACCAATCTACCACTTCACAAGATATACACACTCACAAGATCTACACAATCGGATCTACACAATATCTGAATCACACAAATACACAAGATAAATACAATGGAGGTTTAGAACTTAGAAGAAGAGAGGATAGATCACTAATCAACACTTTGTTTCTTGACGAATACAAGTGTTCTTCTCTTGCACTTGATAGAGAGGAGAGATGAGATGAAGAAGATAAGATTAGATCACTTGAAACAAGATCTAAATATGTTAGTGATCATGAGTTTTAGTAAGAGAAAGATGTTTTAGAGAGAGAGAGAGAGAAGACTAAAAAATTTCGTGCAAAGAGGAATATTTTTCTGTTGGGAATGGAGCAGTATTTATAGACAGGAAATCACAACGGTCATCTGTGGGCGGTCCCGGTGGTCCCAGATATATATGGGGGCCGCCAGGCCTATAAAGGGGTCGCCCATAGACTCTGTAACACCCCCAAATTGGGTCGCAGCGGAATAAGGGTCCGGGGCGTGTTACTTCATAGATCTGCATCATCTGCCACACTCATCTTAAAGAGCAAACTGCGAAGGTCCAAATCCAGGGGCTGCTTAAGTTCACAGAAAAATATATACCGAGTAAAGTAACAGACTTAGGCCTTGTTTGGCAAAGTTTTTGTTTACTGTTTATGTGTAAAAACGATATTAATTCGAAAACAACCATTTTAATTCGAAAACAAAAGTAAAAATGAAACGACGTAGATCATAAAGGATTCATATTTTAGCGGCTCAAGCGTAAAAAAAACACGACAATTCACAAAAAATAAACACCAAATACTTATTGTAACACAAAAGCTTATTTTTCGGCTTAATGTAATTTTCAAATTTTTAAATATGCAATGTCTCATTTTTTAACCTATGAGCATATAGCTGTGATTAAGCTCATAAACTGAAGTTTCATAAGGTCATTGGCACTAAGAAAATATGAGCTTGTTAGATTTTTAAAAGATAAAAAACTCGTACGCTTGACCAAATAAGCTAACAAACACCCGCCCAAAAGTCCAAAATATTCTTTGTTTTATGACATCTACAACGATTTCCATTATAAACACGACATAAACATTTAATTACCCATCAAGAAAAACGTAAAGGCCGAAAACAACAAAATACCTTCGATAGTTCTTTCTTTATCTTAAAAAAATCTCATTATAAAAAGTTGGCCTTCCTTTATTAGAATAAGTACTATACTCCCAAAGTCTGTTGACTTTAAAAGCTAAAGTTTTGTTCCATGACCATTTGTCTAAGCTGGTTGTAACGCGTAACTGATCTATTGATCCCCATTGATTTTTGTAGACGCTAAAACAGAACACAGGATCCACCAAGCGTAAAAAACATTTACCCGCTAAGTTGAGACACCTAAGCTAAAGAGATTCGGCTTCTATATGCCCAACAGTACATTACATCTTTGCTATATATTATGGTATGATCAAAAGTCCACAACCATAATTAAATACAATAATCACAATTAGAGAATGCAGACATCAAGGGTTCACATAATAATTAGCTAATAAGTGCTAATATGAACAACACATGTTGACCCAATAACGAAACGAAACCATTGACGGCATATAAGACAATGGGTGATCATCATTTTCAATTTACTTTTCATTTCTATAGCATAATATATTAAGAGATAGCATGTTTTTGTTGTCTGTTGTTCAACGTATAAATTTTGTATAAAAGGGGGTGTTTGGTTAAGTTTTATATACTATAAACGGTAAGAAAATTTTAAACATATTGTGGGTCTTTAAACTGTTAGCCTTCTAGTTGAAGGCGCAAGGGCTACAATAAAGCAAGTATTGTGTGTCATAAATATAAACGAAATGGTATCAAGTTCAGTAAGCTTACTTATTGCCAAGGCGTTCATCCTCATTTGGAATTTCAAAAAGACAATGTTGGAACCCGAGTGCACCAACATCTTGCATTGCATTTATTCCACCCAATGGTTCTTGCGTCTTACTGAAGCTCCAAAGATCATTATTAGTCCCTATGTGTCACGCTATAAATAAACTAATGTAATTCCGTGTTTGTCACCATATTTTAAGGCTAACAGATGAGAATTGAGAAATATGTAAGAGATAAATACTATCAACCTTTTTGCAATCGCACCCAACTACTAAACGATATGGAGTGCTTCCTTTATGGCTTATCAGTGTACTAATAATCTGTGACATGAGACAACATGAGTTAGTATTTCTACACTTAGTTTATGGATGACATCAGACAACATGCATTACACATTGAGTAAAACTAAATTATGTAATAGACTAAATTCTGTTTAAAAGTGTTCCAATTTAACCCAGCCGACTTTTTAGTTCATTATATAATATACTAAATTTTGTTCAAAAGGTTTGCTTGGATATTTCAAAAATCTAAAAAACACCAACGACAATTCAAAATTAAAATCAAAATCCAAAACTATAATCAAAACAAAAAAGTTAACTGAGACTTAAACCTTTTAAACATCATTTAAAAGTATTCAAACACATACCTAAAATCAAAAATCGTAAGCTCATAAAAAAAACCCTTAGTACATGCACTTGAAGATCTTTATCTTCTTCTTCCCAACTTAAAACCGATTGCTCTGGTTAAGCATCAATAAATATGCATTTCCATATCTAACAAACCCAAATTTTTTGATCAAGCCTCAATTTTATATGAAATCACATGCAATAAGATTGAAATGATAGACTTACTTTCAAATGCAGGTTTTGTTGCAAACCTTTTTTTTCTGGATTTTGAAACCAAAAAATCCAATACTCTCAATAAAGTGAACAATGATTTTATCCCTTTTTTTGCTGGATCTGTTTAGATGTTTCTTGTGTGTGTGTGTGTTTTCTGTTTGGAAGTATGAGAAAATAGTGGGTGGAAGGAAGAGAGGGTGAGAGAGTGGTGGGAATATATTGTGTTGACACGTGGCTGGAGCAAAATAGTTAATGCACCCGATAAATTAAAACCGGGTAGGGTTAGTCGGGTCAAAAACATTAATTATGACCTGGTGTTCCTGAGTTTTGTAGGGTTTTACAATTTATTATAATTATAATTATAATATAATATTTCCGTATACATCCATTTATTAAACTAAAGATTAGTAGCTAGTAGTAATAATCTCAATGGTTATTTCCGATTATTATTCAATGCCGTAGACCAGCTACAAAGTGTCCGACTTCAAGAACAAGAACTTTTGCGTAGTACATGGTACCTGCACATGAAAGCCAGCTGCATGTGGCGACTTGGTAATCATAAAATTGTGAGGCCTCTTTCTATAACATTTGTGTCTAGATGTCTTGTTTTCGTCCATCCATATATAATTCATAAGTGGTCAACATCATTGTCTAATTTGAGATTAGTTCTTGTCTAAACATTTACCTTGGTGGTATTTATTTATATGGTAAACTGCAAAAAATATCTATGTGCTTCTTTATTTTCGCACTCCTTGCCATCATTAATTTTTTTTCTGCAAGGAATGGTCCTTAGTGCCACTGTTTTCGTGCAGTCCGTCCCTGTTAGTAATGGTCGTTGATTTTCGCTTGTTAGTTGAACTTGCATGCTTCACACGTGAGGGCAATATCGTTTCTCACTGTTCACACTTAGTTTTCAAAAAATCTGACACGCAATTTTTTTATTTATCTTCCTTAAAAAATATACATGGACGAAGCTTGAAACATAGAAAGAGTATTTACTCCCAATACTTAAATAAACAACATCAAACAAATCATTCCATCAAATTTCACACACACAAAAGAACATAAAAATAATGATTTGTGGTTGTGGCAAAGAAGCTAAAATCAAAACATCTTGGATCGATAGGAACCCTGGGAGAAGGTTCTATGGCTGTCAGAACGAGGTAAGCCTCAATTAACATGTCGTGGTTATAGAATATAGAGATAGTTTATTTTACATGCATTGTGACTGAATGTGTTTTAATCTATGGATTAGGCGACGAACTATGGCTTATTTGGGTGGGTGAGAGAGCTGTGGATGTGATCCCTGGCTACTTAGGGCCAAGATTGTACTTGAGGAGGATCTGAAGGACCATGTGTTGATGTTGAGAAAGAAAGAAAAAATGGTAAATAAGCTAAGGAAGTACCCGGTGGTTGCTTATGTTATGGTGTTTTTTTTGTGTTCAAGTACTTTTGGAGTGTTTGAGAGTAGGGTGTGTAGTTGTTAGTTATGGTTATGATGGATTTAGATAATCTTTTTTTGTAATGACGAATTAAAGTTAATGAAAAAATGTTAATGTGTTTCTAGTAATATTTGTTAATCATTCATATTTGGGCTGATATATTTTAGGCTACTTGCAAAATGTAATGTAAGATATCAATTCACACAAACTAAGCAAGATGTAAAGTAGAAATCTAGAGAGGGAGAGAGAGTGGTTAGATCACTTAGAGAGAGAAAGAAATATGAAATGTGTTATTACCAAAATGAACCAACACCCTCTCCAAGGCATGGAGAGTATTTATATATGCTTACAAGGGCCGTCCAACCCATGGATAGTCCATGGGTTGACCCGGTTAGCTTAACTTTTACACAACGATTAACTACGAGCTACGAGTTACTATTTTAGAAGTGATCGAGTCTTTTCTCGATTCCTAACAATCTCCCCCTAAGAGAGGTCACTTCATTTTACAAAAACTTAAGCTTAGCATTCTATGAATGTCTTCAATCTTGCTCGTAGTCTTGATTCTTTGTTCTTTATCTTGTGAATTTGATGTGGTGATCTTGGAACTTGTTCTTGCATGCTTTATAGACTTGTGATCTTGAACTTCTTGAGATCATCAGTCGTTCATCATCTCTACATCATCTTGTAATCTTTTGCCTTCTTGTGATCTTGTAAATTTTGGACCAACATGCTCATACTTTTCTTTGTCTTGAAAGCTTTCTAACAATCTCCCTTGAGATGCTTCATCTTGAACACTTAACACTTCAAGGAAGACGTTTTGAGTATCAGAGTAGCGGAAGACTTGAGTAACATGTACTTGAGCTTTCATCATGTCTTTATATTCGTTGATTGAGTATGAGCATGTAGTTATGAACTTGACTCTGCTGGAACGAGGAACCACCATCTTTATATGAATCTGCAATTAAAACAGTTAGCAATAAAGGTTGTGGGCGAATATGGCTTTGTCATTCGCCTGTGCTTGGTTGGATTAACCTCCGGTTTCGTGAGGACCGACCTATGATCAGGTAGATTCAATTTAGAAGAATCTCATTGACAAGATTTCCAGCTTAAAGTATTAGATCCTCTAATGTGTAAGCATTAGATTCACCATTACTTGCTTGTTCTCATTACAGGAACGTCTTAAAGCAGACAACACGATAAGAGTAAATCAGTTAGTTACTATCTTAATGATTGATTCGTCAATTCATATACAGGACCAAATTGATATCCAGTTGTCACAAGTTTGATCCATATAGGATCATACAAGTCACCTACCACATTTTTATTTGATGTTGACACTGGAAGGATTTCCATTCGTCACTGTGAAATGCTAAAGAGCACCACTCTGAATGTTCTGGAAAGATCACATGGATAATGCGTAGGACTTTTTATATATTACATGTGTTCACAGTGTATGAACAACAAGTGTAATATGGATTTGTGTCCTTATGAGATTTATTGATGATCTCTTTTGGCTCTAGACTCAATATTGCATTTTGGTTTTAGTGATCGGAGGCTGGAGCTGACTGCCACCTTTTCAATATCAACTAACTCAGAGTGAGAAAGTTGATAGATACCGTGTTTGTCTTCGTGAGAAATGAAACAAGAGTCTTTTGAGAGACCTTGAGTGGCTAGGGAGGGTTGTGCATTGCATCACTAGGTCCATGATGACTATCTTTAATATCAGACAACATCTTAGTGTTTCTGATAGCATATGTATTGACCTGGTTTTTGCCTAAGTGTATGGAGGGCTTCTTTTTTAGATCCTTTATCCTTACATTTCTTTTTTATTCTTTAACCCCTTCAATGCTTACCAAGACTTCATTACTAACACCTTGTTGGGTTTATTCCAGTGCTAGCAGTGTCTTAGTCGGCATTATTCCCATTCACTTTACTCCTTTTTATATATCATACCTAAGGACTTCTAATATAACTATTGGAATGTCCCTGGGTAGATTCCTTCAGTTCTGGCTGGATCATGAAATGAATACCTATCCTTAACCGCCTTATATCTTCATTATAATAAGTACATGGTCGGTCTTTGGGTATTTCCATTGTAGCCAATAAAACCATTTGAAAATCAATCAAGGTACTAGTGATATAAATCAATTTTTTTACCTTGATGGTTTCATCTTCTCCAAAATTTCTCCCCCTGCATATGTGCATCGATATTCAAAAATATTTTGCACATAAGAGGGAGAAGCTGCACTTGAGTCACTAAGATCACATTATAAGCCTTATATTTTAATAACATTTTCTCTCCTTATCAAAAATGTCAAATCATTTGATATTTTGGATATCAATTGATTTAAAATTAAACTTTCGGAGAGAAAAATGTTACTTATTAACATGCTTATTAGAAACATTTTAATGCTCCCCCTCAAATAATAAGGGTAGGATATAGTGTTGAGTATATATTTTGAAAGATTTTGAATTTAATGAAAAATTCATGAAAAATTGTACTCAACACATATATATACTAAAGTATGTACTCTACATATTCACATATATTCACAAGATAAGTTATGAGACAGGACCTGACAGGATTAAGACCTAATATGACAAAGTCATATTTTCCGTTAAATTAGTCGTTTGTCTGTCTCACAATGCCTTCCACCAACTAATACTTCCAAGTTACGCATGATCCGTCTTTCTAATAGCTGATCATCAATCATCTTCACCATAATGCTTGAACGTTTCTGATCCTTAGCAGTCCACTTCCTCCTTGTCATGTCTTTGTTGTATCCCAGCTTGAAAATTTGCACCCTTTCATAGAGAGTTTGACGAACAGACTTGAGCATTCCGTCATAAAATTTATAGAGCTCGTCGGCACGCATCAATCTCTTTCGTTTCTGCTTGTTCTCATAGATAACTCCCTTTTGGTCGTATGAAGGGGTGTATGGTTCTTTGACAAAGATGATTGGACAGTCTTTTTGTGGCCTGGTGATGTTGAGATTCTTTTGATAACTTTTAACTCCAAGTTGTACGTCCTCAACTTATTTTTGAATGACAATTCTTCTTGTAAACATGTGCAGTAAAATATCTAAGTCACCTTCTTCTCAATTCGTTTCTAAACATGGAGCAGAAGCATGTATTCAATGTCATTCAGATGAAGTCTTGGAAAGTCACCTTCTTTGAACTTATATAGTTTTTGATCAACTCGTCTCACGATAATCTCTTCCAAATATCCATAACCAAATTGCTTATCTACCTTTACACTGACTACACTCAAGACCTTCATTGTGGAGTAAACTTCATGCTTAGGTTGCTTACTGATTTAAGATCGGTAGAATAACTAACGTTTGGGACCCCAGTAAGAGATCCCTAATGCAACATCCTTGTCGTAAGCCACTTTTACTGGACTCCATAGTTTTGGAATCATGTCTTTAATTCCTTCCAGTTCATACCTTGCAGATTTTGCCTTAGTTATTGATGCAGTGTATTTCCTTTCCTTGTTTCCAGTCTTTAGATATTCAAGATCATTATTAAAGAAGAAGTCTGAAGGAATGGTTAAGTGACCTGGAGAGCCTTGCAAGGGTAGTGGCTTGCTCAAATCATATGGAAGTTTGTCACCTTCAGGATTTATCTAATCAAGTTGATCAGACAGAGCTAAGTAGCATTGTTCAATGTTGTATTCAAGTTCAATGCTACTTTTGCAGGCTCCTTTGAGCAGCTTATAGACAGGTCCTACTAAATCTGCTTTGGTGAGCTTGTCAATCTTGAGTCGATTCATAGCAAATCCAGTAAAGTCAATGGGTGTGCTCATAAGATTGTCAAAGGTGAGTGGGGGCTTTTCAGCATGCACCAGATCATTAAACCAAGTCTGCTTCGATTCATCATCAGCAGCTTTATCTTGGTTCCATTCTGGATCTAGAGTAGGAGGTCTTGGAGGTTACTTAAACTAAGTAGGTTTGCCTCATGTTAGAGCAGATTCATCTTGTGGTTGATCAGTCTCATTAACCACATCATCTAGAATTGGTTCTTCCATATCTATTTTGGCCTCATGAAGTGGTTCTTCTGCATTCACAGGCTTATCAGTAGATGAAGGCTTGGATCGAGTTTTACCTTTCGAGGATGAACCAGTCTGAACTTTGTCTTAGGATGACTCAGAATCTTTTCCTTTCCTTCTCTTCTTCTTCATGTGGTTTGATCCAGCAGTAGGGTATTGATCATCGCCTCAGTCTTTTTTCCTTAGAACTTTATCAGGATTGACGTTTCCACTTGCAATGGCTTCATCAAACATGATTAAATTTAATAAAGTATCATATAACTCTTGATGCTTATCATGAGTTATGTATGAGCGGCTTTTGTCCATCTTGTCAAAGAGAATTTGCTTCAGTTCTAATTCAGAAAGTGACTCGGCTGCTCTAAAAGCAGGTTGAGCAGGAGTGAAAGAAGATTGAGCAGGGAAAGCTGGATTCTTTTGGAGTACATCACGAATAATGCTTTCAATCCTTGGATTAACAAAGTCAGAAACTGCTTTAGGTAGAAACTTGGGCAGTTGATTCTTGACCTCGTTGATGATATTGGCTTGTACTAACTGTTCAATAGCCTTAGAGTGATCAACCTTAGACATTGCCTCTACTTTCTTTTCCAGTTCTGACAGCCTTTCAAGAACTGTTGATGAAGGATCATGTATAGATATAACTATAACTTGAGCATCTGTTGTTATTGGTAGTGTTGGAAGTGGTGTTGTAAGTGTTGGTGTTGACGTTGTCTGTGGAGGGAGAACTGATACTAGAACATCAAGTAATGGAGCTGATAGAACAGAAGGGATTTCTTGTTGGATTTGAACATCTAACAAAGAATTAATCTCTGTATTTGCAGGTTCTTTGATAATGCCAACAAGAGAAGTATCAGAAGAAACGTTCAGGAATTGATTACCATTATTTGATGACAAAGAAAGACTAGAGCTTGATGGTGGAACTTCAGGCTTCTCTTTCTAAGTCTCTGAAATCTGAGCTCCTGCTTGATCATCTTTAGCAGCTTGGTCAGCTCCAGCTTGCTCACTATTAACTTTCTCCTCTTCTGTCTCCTTAGAATATACATTTTCTGCATCAGCCATCTCTTAATCATCTTTTAGTTCATCAACATTCTCATCATCATTCATCTCCTCATTAGTATCATCATGCTTGTCATCATCATCATGTACATTTTCATCATCATGTGCATCATCAGCAGCATGCAATTCTTTTTCATCACTATGCACTTCTTCATCCGTATGCATTTCTTTACTTTCGGCTATTTCCTTTTCTGACTTGGTTCTTTCATCATCACTACAAAGTATGATTTCCTCTTCATTAGAAACCCAATCATCATCTTGAGCTGCAGTCTTGCCTTTTGGCTCATCAGGAACCTTTGGTGTAATACCAGCTCCTTCACTTGAGCCTTTGTTCTTTCCCTTTGGCTCATCAAGAACCTCTGGTGTAATAGCAGCTCCTTCATCTGAGCCTCCGGATTGTTGCTGGATTCTGTAGGCATGCTTGTTGGCTTTGATGGCTTTTTGTATGTCAGCTTTTAGCTGTGCAACTTCTGATAACATTTCCATATCTTTAAGCTTCTTAGACTGATCTAGTGTTTTCTTGGTTGAGACATTTGGAGTGTCTCTAATGACAACACCAATTGGTTTTCTTCTAATCAGCCTTTCTTTATGTTTATCATCAGATTCATCACTTGTTTGCTTTTCAGTTACATTCTTCTTTGGAGTAGCATGAGTTTTCATTCCCTTTCTTGCTTTCTTTTGAACAACAACTCTAGTGGATATGGCAAGGTAAGTCTGATAAGCTTTTGAGTTCATGATATCATTATTCAACATTACATCTGGAATTGAGATTCCATATACTTGGTTGTCTTCACCTTTGGTAACAAACTTCAACCTTCCTAGTTTAGCATAATCCTTAATTGAGTTCATAAACAAGCTTTTTCTCTTGGAAATGGACTTGTGTTTTAAGAGGAAGTGATGAATGATGACCCTAGTAAATCTGGGATATGGCATGCTTTCATGTCTCATCACACTTGTTTGTCTATAGTCAATCTGGTACCGGAAGTCTTCCCAAAGCAACTCGGCATAATCAACATTCTTCTTATAAAACAAGCCCCACAAGATTTGAACTCTTGATTGTCGGAGCCTGTCTAAGCCTGCAGTTTTCTCAGATACACATCTGTTGATGATTGATGCAAAGGTTCTCCATGGTTGATACATGTGATCAATGTACAAATCAACAACATATTCCAGAGCCCCTTTATACTCTAGTGATTTGAGAAAAGTAACAAGAGCATCATGAGGAGGTGATGCAACGAACTATTTATTATGAACATTTGGAGAGATACAGAAAATTTCACGGAAGAGCTCAACACCAATCTTAAACTTCTTGTTATCATGTTAGAACTGGTATGAAGACGAATCTTTGACTTTGAAAATAGTAAACCAAAACTGTTGCATGTAGATTTCATGTACATCAGTTGAGATGAGAAAAACATTATAACATGGTGAGAGCTTGAGACTATCCAGAATGACTTGATAGGTAGCTTTCTTCTGTGTCTTTGTTGGATCAATCCTCATGTTGCATGAGACAATCTTAACATGAGCCTCTGTGGAAACTAAAGCTTCATCAAGGGCAGCTTGTTGAGTTGTGATTCTGCTAAGATTTATCCAATACAGTTCTTATACAAGAAAATACATATATCTCACTAATCAAATTGATTGTCCATGTTGTTGTGATTGATTTAGATGCATTTGTGTTTATGTTTCAAGGAATTAAGCTCCTTTTAACACACAAAATTAAGAAAGTCAACTATGGTCAATGGTTAAAAAATCAACTAAAATAGTCAACTGTGTGACACCCGTGATCAAACCAGGTTAGTTTAACCAATAATGTTAGCCTAACTAAATGTTATGTGTTTTGAGTTGTGTGCAAGATTTAAATAGTGCATTTGATATTATGTAACAAGGTATACGAGTTGCAAATATGGTGTAAGAGGCTTCAATTTAAACATTATTTCATTGGAAATGATGATTTTTGAGATAGTCATTTGCTAGTCATTTTGTTGATCGTAGAAACTGGAAATAGTTTATAAAAGTAAGCATCTTTAATTTTGATTCAATAATATTAGATGAATTTGGATTCTAGGATTTAATTATATAATGAGTAACAAAAATTATTGGAGGAAATTGTATGTTTTATTTAGGGTATTAATGCGCAATTAGTCTAAGGGTTTCAAGTACACAAGTTAAGAAAGTAACTAGGCTTTAAATAAAATTCAGGTTTTTGATAAATATGTAATATATAATAATAAAGAAAATATATATATATATATATATATATATATATATATATATATATACATATATATATATATGTCGACCGGCCAAGGGTGAAAAAGGAAAAAAAAAGAAACCGAATCCAATTAGGCGACCTCTAGAATTAGTTTAAATACTCATGATATCCCAAACCTTAAATCACTTTTTCTCTCCCACTCATCCTCTTGGTTTCGATTGATCAAGGCAAGCAACAAGGGAAAACCATCAAAAATTTTCAAGAACATATATATATATATATATATATATATATATATATATATATATATATACATATATATATATATATAATTTATATATATATATAATACATATATAATATATATATGTCGATCCGGCCAAGGTGTGAAAAAGGTAAAAAAAAAGAAACCGAATAAAATACATATATCTCACTAATCAAATTGATTATCCATGTTGTTGTGATTGATTTAGATGCATTTGTGTTTATGTTTTAAGGAATTAAGCTCCTTTTAACACACAAAATTAAGAAAGTCAACTATGGTCAATGGTCAAAAAATCAACTAAAATAGTCAACTATGTGACACCCGTGATCAAACCAGGTTAGTTTAACCAATAGTGTTAGCCTAACTAAATGTTATGTGTTTTGAGTTGTGTGCAAGATTTAAATAGTGCATTTGATATTATGTAACAAGGTATACGAGTTGCAAATATGGTGTAAGAGGCTTCAATTTAAACATTATTTCGTTGTAAATGATGATTTTTGAGATAGTCATTTGTTAGTCATTTTGTTGATCGTAGAAACTGGAAATAGTTTATAAAACGCATCTTTAATTTTGATTCAATGATATTAGATGAATTTGAATTCTAGGATTTAATTATATAATGAGTAACAAAAATTATTGGAGGATATTGTATGTTTTATTTAGGGTATTAATGCGTAATTAGTCTAAGGGTTTCAAGTACACAAGTTAAGAAAGTAACTAGGCTTTAAATAAAATTCAGGTTTTTGATAAATATGTAATATATAATAACCCTTGGCCGGTCGATATATATATATATATATATATATATATATATATGTCGACCGGCCAAGGGTGAAAAAGGAAAAAAAAAGAAACCGAATCCAACTAGGCGACCTCTAGAATTAGTTTAAATACTCATGATATCCCAAACCTTAAATCACTTTTTCTCTCCCACTCATCCTCTTGGTTTCGATTGATCAAGGCAAGCAACAAGGGAAAACCATCAAAAATTTTCAAGAAATTTTAAGGTGTAGAATCGTGTGTTTCGCGGTTGAAGGTTTTAGGTATAAACCCTAACTTAATATTTTCTTTAATTCAATTAATTTTAACTTTTTAATTGGTGGAATTAGGGTTTCATAAAAATTCAGTAAACATGTTAGTTTGATCATTAATAATCATTTAGGATATAATTAATATCGTTTAGATGCATTTAGTTAGGTTTAATTGTTGCTAAATTCAGAATTAAATCTGGGCAGATTTTTAGGTCAACTTGTAAGTGTCATAACTCGGTCATACAGATAGGTTTATTGATTTTCTTGAGCCTAAAATTAACTACAGAGAGTCTACTTTCTAACCTTGGTGGTTTCGTGAATTAAAAGTGAGTGGAAGTCAGTCAAAATATTTTTACAAGATTCGTTGTCGAATCTGAGTTTTTAGGTCAGAATTTGGGTTGTGTTTGTGAGGTCAAAAACCATATCAAAAAATCTTTTTAATTGATAAAACTTGAACTAGAGTAAGTTCTAGATGTTTTAGAATTTCTGGAAGTCTTATAGATTTTACCCAAGTGTCTAAATAGGTCTGGTCAAGTCAAACTTTTTGGTGTGCAGATCAGATCCGAATCTGGACAGTTTGTGTTGTTAATTTTTTTAAAAATAGTTAAACTTATTTTTATTAGTTGGGAAATTTACAGTAGCTTCATAACTCATTGAGGTTGATGTCATCCGAATTTGGGCATCAAAAAAGGTAATTTAGTATTATATAAAAATTCATAAAGTGACTTCAAAATTCTGCAGAAAACTGAATATGTGAACACTAGTCTAAAACATGATTAGAGTTTAGATAATTTATAAGAATCATAATGAGATGTTTATAAATGTAATTTAGACATTAGTATCCATAGATTGAAAGGTTATATGGATAGAGCCGTAAAGCCGTGACCATGTGTAACCCGTTCATTATGATTGTGTAGATTATTGCTTGGATTATTAGCGCGAAATTGTGAAGATTGAGGTGAGTTTCTTGTAGCCCCTTTTATAAATGTTTTCCTGGGGTGAAAATGGATACAAAATGTTTTTAAATGTTTTCTATGCTGTGATTAAATGATTTTGAATTGGTTTTATTTTGGACATGATTATATAGTTATTCCCGTGGTACAACTATGTGTGCAAGTTTACATGATACACATGAGATACATGGATACATAGATACATGAGTTGCTTGTGCCATTCCATCCAAACATGGCAACTCTTATTGATGATACATGATTGATACATAGGTACAATGCTAACTAGTTATGATATGATATGTTATGATTTGGTGTGTTATGGTTTGAGAAACATGATGCATGCTTATAACCATTTAAATTGTCCAACTTTTACTTTATGTTCACAGCTTATTATTATATTGTTTTATGATTAAACCTACGAGCTCACCAACGTAATGTTGACACTTGAGAGTATCCATTTTCAGGTGAAGGTAGAGAAGCTTAAGAGATTGATGATTGCTTGGCTAGTGAGACTTAGGATCCCCTGCATTTGAAGACTTACTAGTTATTATCTGCATTTTTACATTTGATATACTTTCATACTTTGTACTTGTTATTTTGGATTTTCATTTTATGACTATGTATTGTTGTGTTTCGATTAACCTCGATACAAGTCCCCTCTTGTGTCAGGTGTCGTCATGACATTTTGATTTATTTAGTGATTATGCATTTGAGTTGTTCTCTATTGTGACATCAATGTGTTGTGACGATGCCTATCGTGTTACGCCTCGCGATTCCGCCTTGGCGAGGTGTGACAGATTGGTATCAGAGCCATTGGTTATAGAGAAGTAGGTGGTTTGACCTAGACTATAACCTGGGAGTCCTTCATATAGCTTCATATTAGGATCTAAGTGTTTTTGCTATTTGGGCGTTTTGTTTTCTTATTTTTTCTAAGAGTCATATTTTCGTCTTTTGGTGCCTAATGCGACGTGTATTGAGTCATGTATTCCCCTACCCCTAAGAGATATCGTTGGGGGAATTATTTACCCAACTGGACCAAAGCATTATCGGGATCCAAAGATGGGGCATAGAGTGAAATGGACAAACCGCAATGGCGCATACCCATTGAGCTATATCTTTGTCGAATTGAGGAAAGGTTGGTTATAAGAGATTCTAGAGAAGACCCGGACAGGAAGGAAGGAGCGGAGACAATGAAGAGGGAGCCAAGGGTGGTTACAAAGAACGGTTCAAACTCTGGATTCCTAGAGTACTCAACATCTAAGGAGGATTATGAGAAAGGAGAAAAGATAAAGAAGAAGCGGCTGAAGGAGGCATCAGAAAGTCACTCAAACACTTTACCTCTGGACTACACATCACCTAATGAGGAGACCGAGGTAGACTTGGATTCTACTGCTAGATACGAAGCTAAACCCAAGGAATTGGAAAACACCTGTGAAAGTAGCGTTCGATCCAAACCCGATTCGCCTCAAACCGTTCTTGCTTACATGCTACCGGATTACACTTTTCATCGATCGTTCTTTTGATTTTGTAGTTGAAGCCATCCCATGTGATTCGTTAGCCTTGTTGGATTTCACTTTATATAATATATTTGCGATTTGAGAAATTATTTTTATTATTTTGATATGGAGTCTTTTGTGAGTTTAATAATTATTAGTATTATTATTACGTGTTAGGAGGCGTGTTGATACTAAGAGGTGTGGTAATGGGAGAGAGTACATGTGTGAAAGGGGGCATCTATAATTATGGTGGCCAACATAATTATACATGCGCCACAACACACATGGACTTGCAAGCATGATTACATTAATTAGTGTTGGCACATTGTGTGCTAATTATATATGATGCAATATGATTCATGATAGGATTAGTGGGTTGTAGAAAAACCCTTATCTCTCGTCTAATCGTATATTAATCCTACCCTTTTTTATAGTAATGGCTTTAACTAGACGAAGTGGTGCAACTGGTGACGACGTAAACCCTAATATTACGGCACTCATTACGCAACAGTTGTAGAACATCATCCCCCAGATCGTCACGCAGGTGACCAACAATGTGAACAACGCCAATGCAAATAGAGGGAATGGGAATGGCAGAAACAGAAATGGTGGCAATAATAAAGGATGCACCTACAAGGAGTTCTTGGCTTGTAAGCCAAGGGACTTTGATGGAAAAGGAGGAGCGATAGCACTTACATAGTGGATCGAGAAGATGGAGTCAGTAATGGATATCAGTGGTTGCGTTAACAATCAAAAAGTGAGGTATGCTGCTAGTTCATTGATCAATAAGGCCTTGACTTGGTAGAATACCCAAATTCAGGCAAGAGGTCGTGAAAGTGCGTTGGGAATGACATGGGAAGAGTTTAAGGCATTGCTTGTGGAGGAATTTTGCCCAAGCAATGAAACAGAGAAGTTGGAGACTAAATCTGGAATCACGCGATGGTTGGAGCTAACCATGCTGCGTATACTGATCGATTCCATGAGTTGGCTAAGCTAGTTCCACACTTGGTTACTCCTGAGATGAAACGTATCGAAAGGTACATTCTTGGATTGGCCCCTCAAATCCGTGGAATGATTCGAGCAACTCAACCAACGATGATTTAAAGTGATATCCTTAAGGCTGAAGCACTAACTGATGAAGCAATAGATGTAGGACATTGTCTAAGAGTAGTGAGAAGAGAAAGGAAGTTACAGAGTCAAGCAAGCAAGGAGGTTCGTGAACGGACAACAAGAGAGCGAAGTTAGGAAAGGGTTTTGTGGCAACAGTCCCTACTAGGAACGAGTATGCTGGCATCCTAGGTGTGCTAAGTGCAATGCTCATCATCCTACAAGTGTACCTTGTTTATTGTGCTACAATTGTCAGAAACCCAATCACTTCGCAAGAGATTGTCGATCAGCTAATAATGTGGCGCCAGTTAATGCTGTGAGAATGGGGAATAACCAAAGGGTGTGTTATGAGTGTGGTAGTCCAGAACATTTTCATAACACATGTACTAAGTTCAACCGAACACCTGGTCAAACGAGAAACCGTTTGACAATTGAAGGGGATCAGAATGCAAGGGTCAATGGGAATCAAGCTAAAGGAAGGGCTTTCAATACGAACGCGATCAAAGCTCATCAAGATCCTAACGTCGTGACGGTTACATTTTCTTTAAATGATCATTTCACTACATTACTATTTGATTCAGGAGCTGATTTTAGTTTCATCTCCACTGATTTTATGTCTTTACTAAATGTGAAACCTAGTATCTTAAGACCTAGCTATATGATAGAAATAGCTAATGGTAGGAAGGTAGAATCAAATAGGATTATCCGTGGTTGCAAACTAGAACTAGGAGATTCATTGTTCACTATAGATTTGATTCCTTTTGGCCATGGAAGTTTTGATGTTATTGTGGGTATGGACTGGTTGTCTAATCATAAAGTTGTGATAGTTTGCCATGAGAAGGTGGTTAGGATACCATTGGCAAATGGTAAAGTACTAGTGGTTCATGGAGAGCGAACCGCAGAGAGTCCGAAATCAATGAATGGTACAAATTTAGACGAACCCAAGTTAGGCGACATACTAATTGTACGAGATTTCCCCGAGGTGTTTCTTGAGGATTTATCAGGATTACCGCCTCAACGTCAAGTAGAATTTCGCATAGACTTAGTTCTTGTAGCGACGCCGATCATGAAGTCTCCATATCGACTAGCACCATCGGAGATGCAAGAGTTGTCTGAACAACTTTAAGAGTTACAAGACAAGGGTTTCATTCGATCGAGTCACTCTGTGTGGGGAGCGTATGTGTTGTTCGTTAAGAAGAAGGACGGTTCCTTTCGAATGTGAGTTATCATCAGTTGAGAGTGCATGAAGCAGATATTCTAAAGACTACATTTAGGACGCGGTATGGACACCTTGAGTTTACGGTTATGCCTTTTGGGTTAACCAATGCACCATCGGTATTCATGGACTTGATGAACCGGGTGTGCAAGTCGTATCTAGACAAGTTTATCATTGTGTTTATCGATGATATCTTGATCTACTCAAAGTCTAAGGAGGATCACGAGGCTTATTTGAAGTTGGTGTTGGAGCTGTTGAAGAAAAAGAAGTTGTTTGCCAAGTTTTCCAAGTGTAAATTTTGGCTACAAGAAGTTCATTTTCTCAGACACGTGGTTAATAGCAATGGAATTCATGTGGACCATAGTAAGATAGAAGCAGTGAAGAATTGGAAAGTACCTAAGACACCATCTGAGACACGATCGTTCTTAGGATTGGCAGGTTACTATCGACGTTTCATCGCGAATTTTTCTAAGATTGCCAAACCCCTTACCTCACTGACGCAGAAGAATCAAAAGTATGAGTGGGGCAGGGAACAAGAAGAAGCTTTTCAGACTTTAAAGGACAATTTGTGTAATGCACCAATATTGTCATTGCCTGATGGACCAAAAGATTTTGTATTTTACTGTGACGCGTCAAATTAAGGATTTGGTTGTGTATTGATGCAAAGAGGCAAGGTAATTGCATATTCATCACGACAACTGAAGATTTATGAGAAGAACTATACCACACATGATTTGGAGCTGGGAGTAGTAGTTTTTGCACTTAGAGACATTATTTGTATGAGATTAAAAGTGTTATCTACATGGATCACAAGAGTCTACAACATATATTTGACCAGAAAGAGTTAAATATGGGCCAACGGAGATGGATTGAGTTGTTTAGTGACTATGACAGTGAGATTCGCTACCATCCGGGAAAAACGAATGTAGTGGCTGATGCGTTGAGTAGGAAGGAGAGAGTGAAACCAAGACGAGTACGAGAAATGTTCATGACTATTCAGTCGATTGTTAAGGACAGGATATTGGTTGCTCAAGGTGAGACGTCCAAGGTAGAGAACGTGCCAGTAGAAATGTTGCGTGGCCTGGACCAACAAATAGAGAGTAAGGAAGATGGATGCATGCACTTTATGGATCGAATATGGGTTCCATTAGTAGGTGATGTGAGGAAGATGATTATGGATGAGGCTCATACGATGAAGTACTCTATTCATATAAGAGCGGATAAGATGTACCATGACTTAAGAGATATGTATTGGTGGCCAGGTATGAAGAGAGATGTAGCTACATACGTTAGCAAGTGTTTGACTTGTTCAAAGGTAAAGGCTAAACATTAGAGACCTTCGGGTTTGCTACAACAACCAGAGATACCTGAGTGGAAATGGAATAAAATTACCATGGATTTTATCACTAAGTTACCAAGATTAAGTAGTGGGCATGACACGATTTGGGTAATAGTCGATAGACTAACTAAGTCAGCTCATTTTCTGGCTATACGTGAAGATTACAAGATGGAGAAGTTAGCAAGACTTTATATCGATGAGATAGTAGTAAGGCATAGAGTGCCTGTTTCTATCATCTCAGATCGTGATGGAAGATTTACTTCTAGGTTTTGGCAGACGTTGCAGAAAGCATTAGGAACACGACTATATATGAGTACGGCTTATCATCCTCAAACGGATGGACAAAGTGAGCGTACCATTTAGACTTTGGAAGATATGCTAAGAGCATTTGTGATTGATTTTGGAGGTAGTTGGGATACTCACTTGCCTTTAGCTGAGTTTTCCTATAACCATAGTTATCATTCAAGTATTCGATGTACTCCATTTAAGGCATTGTATGGAAGGAAATGTAGGTCACCTGTTCTTTGGGCTGAGATTGGAGAAAGTCGGTTGATTGGACCAGAATTGGTACAAGATACAATTGATAATGTGGTATTGATTAAGAAAAGGCTTAAGGCAGCTAGAGATCGTCAAAAGAGCTATGCGAACAATAGGCGTAAGCCATTAGAGTTTGAAGTGGGTGATCAAGTGTTATTGAAAGTGTCACCTTGGAAAGGTGTAATGCGTTTTAGAAAGAAATGAAAGCACCAAGGTATGTAGGACCTTTTGAGATTCTTGAAAGGATTGGTCATGTAGCTTATCGTTTGAGATTTCCCTAAGAGTTAAGTAGTGTAAACGACACATTCCATGTGTCAAACCTTAAGAAGTGTATAACGGATGCAAATCTGCATATGCCTTTAGAGGAAACTAAGGTAGACAAAACTCTTCGTTTTGTTGAGGAACCTATAGAGATTATAGATCATGAAGTTAAGAAGTTAAAACATAGTAGGATCCCAATAGTTAAAGTTCGTTAGAATTCTAAGCGTGGTCTTGAGTTTACATAGGAACGAGAGGATTTTATGAGGTCCAAGTACCCAAGATTGTTTGCTGATACTGCTGAGGAGAACACTAGTTAAATTTCGGGACGAAATTTCCCCAAGGGGTCTGACACCCGTGATCAAACCAGGTTAGTTTAACCAATAGTGTTAGCCTAACTAAGTGTTATGTGTTTTGAGTTGTGTGCAAGATTTAAATAGTGCATATTGTAGGATATTGGAAATCATAACACAATCGAATGACTAGTGGATTAGCCAAGTTCTAGAGAGAGAAAGTGAGAGAGAACTTTCTAATAAGAGAAAATGAACTTGTATTATGTAAATGACTAAACCACCTCTTTAATGGCATGGAAGAGGCTTATATGGTTACAATAAAACCGGCCATAAGGCCTAGGTAGTGGGCTTACACATTGGGTTTAATACCCGACCCATTACCGAATGTTATACATTAGCCGAGTCTTTTTCTAATATCTAACAATCTCCCCCTAAGGGAGGTCACCCTAGAAAATACTAATTTAAGCTCTACAATCTTGATCTTGTGTTCAACTCGTAGTCTTTGATTCTTCATGCATTGATTTCTTTGTACATAATGTAGTGATCTTTGAGCTTAGTTCCATTGATTTGTGTGATCTTTGAGCTTTCTTTGAGATCATCAGCCACAGTAAATCTCTTAATCATCCTTGTTGTGGTATTGCCTCCATGTAATGTTGTGACCTTCAGACCGGCATGCTCACACTTTTATGGATCATGATAGCACACATCAGAGTTGCGGAAGCTGTGTTGTAGGTCTTTCAGTCATCATGATGTCTTTGATTAGGAACATTAAGTGTGAGCATGGGGTTGTGAATTGACATGTCTCATGCCATCAGCTGCTACCGTCTACCGTCGAGAATTCCTGCAAGTATATGTTAGTGATAAACAAACGAACATGTCTCTGTTCACTTTCGTTGAATAAGGTTGCAAGAACCATGGTTCCCCGTTATTCAGTATAAATACTGCTTGTGATCATGTAGAATTCTAAAGAATCTCCTTGACAGGGTTTCGCAGCTGCGTTATGCGTTTCTTAACCAGGAGTCTCAAAGTCGACAAAGAACCACAACCGAAGTGAGTAACGCAGTGAATTAAAAATCCACTGATTAATGAAAAATTAATTTGATTTATATCATAAAATCAAATTTCATCAGAAACACATTTGTTTTAAAAGATATACACAGTCAGTGTGCTCGAAAATCAGTTGTTGAGCACATTGAAAGGTTTTTCAAAAACTATTCGTCAATTCACTGCCTGGAACAAGTTTGATTCATAAAGAATCAACACCATCGTTGCTTTCCATTTGTCAACAAGATGATCCATAGTGGATCTCACATTGTCACCTACTAAGAGTACGTTTGATGTTGCTCTAGAAGGATTTCCATCTCATTGTGAGTACTTTTCGATCACTCGGATGCCTGACCAATACCTCAGGATTAATTCGTAGGACTCTTATGAATCTTACTTGTTGTCATAAGTATTGATTGAACAAGCATAGTTTGGTATTAGTGACCTAACGAGATTTATGGATGATCTCATTACTCAAATACTCAACGTGCACATTTGGTTTTAGTAGTCGGATCCAGAGCAGAGTGGCCACCTTTTCAAAATCGTCAAATTCGGAGTGAGAGAGACGATAGAAATGCGTTTGATCTCAGGAGAAATGAAACAAGATCCTTTGAGGGAACTTTGAGTGCTAGTAAGGGTTGTGCAGACGTAATCACTGGGTCCCATGATACTTGTCTTCAATTCAAGCAATCAACCATGTTTATTCTGACAGCATAAAAAGTGACTCGTTTTCCTGCCTAATGACTAAGGAGGGCTGCTTTCTTTTCACCCTTTATCTTAACATTTATTTTTCATTCTTCAACCAATTTAGTGCTTACCGAGACTTCATATTAGACCTTATTGGGTGTGTTCTAGTACTAGCTCCATCTCAGTCCACACTATTCCCTTATTCTCACATTACTCCTTTTGTAATCATACCTAAGGACTTCTACACTAACTAGTGGATTGTCCCTGGGTAGATCCCTCCGGCTCTGGCGGGATCATGGGAACATGTACCTAACCTTACCATCCTTATAACTCTGATAAAGTAAGTACAGGGTCGGTCTTTTGGTACAGTTCACTTTACCATAAAACTAATTGAAAAACATAAGGTACTTGTGTAAAAACATATCAAAGCCATTGTACCTTGATTGTTTTGATTATTTAGAAACACTCCCCCTCAACAAGTGCGTCAGTAATCAAAATTTTTTGGCACAAGGAGGGAGGAGTACTTTCTTGAGTCTTAATAGATCACATTTTTATCATTAATATTTAAATCACAATCTCTCCCCTGATCAAAAATTTTAAACCCTTTGAGATTTAGGATCTCAATTGATTTAAATATGTTAGAAAATTTGGGAGAAAATGTGGTCTGATTAAATACAAGCCGATATTGGAACCTATATATGCTCCCCCTCAATTAATGAGGGATTCTGTTAGTGTCAGTTATGATGAGTTTATAAATGATTTGGAGTTTAACGAGAAACTCATGAAAAATTCATAAACTGACACATAACACTGATTACCACACTACTTATTGATGTACAAGATTATGTATGAGACATGACCTGAAATGTTCAAACCGAAAGTGGCACAGTCATTTTGTCCATGTTAGCAATCTGTAGTCCGTCTCGATACTCTCCAGATGGAAGTTGTCATAGCTTCCCCCGAACCAGCAATTCCTCTTGATAATTTCAAATAATTCTTGTCAAGCCGCATAAAGAAACTTGATGTATAAAGCCCAAATATTCAAAGTACACAAATAATCGAACAATAACAACAAATCAATTAAGTCCCTAATGAGCGGTAATTCTCCTTTACAAGATATTGATGAAATAAAATGAAACACAAATGTTAGCTAAATAGCAGAAATAATAATACCTAAGTCAACTAAGTCTCAGGTGTAAACATTTCTTCCTGCAGGATAATGACTATCTAAAGGTATCATCATACTTATGTGTACCTCTTTAATCAGATATTTCTACTCCTTTTTAAGAATAAGCAAAGTGGTTGACCGTTAATGAGCATTAATTGAATCAGAAACACTTCAAGGCTTTTAAAACAATGTGATTATATCCAAACATTCCTAAGCCTTTTTACAAACTATGAGATGTTGTTAATATTGGTCGTTTGTAGTTTAAAGCCTGAATTCACTATGTCTCAAATTGAAAGTAAGTCTACAAAGTTTTAAACAAATGACATCTAAAGCCCTTGTAGTTAATATAAATTAACTCCCTTGGAAAATGTGATCCGTCATTATCAAAAACTTTATCCGTGTATACCTTGACTTATTTTGAAAGACTGTTTTAAAAGATTATTTGATGACACATTCTCCCCCTCAAATAATGACCTGTTTTCTATTTAAAGAGTTGTAGTCATAGTTTGAGTGGTTGAATTAGCTTTTAAATCTTTTTTGTGAAATTCCATAAAATACTGATCCACTGTAAAGACAACTTTTTACCACCATGGTTAACACAAATAATTTTTAAAGAATCATAGAAGAAAAATTATTTGGTTAAAAAGAAGACTTCTCTTCTTTATCAAGAAATAATGCACTGAAACATACATTAATTCGGAGTTGCATGTATATAAAGTAATTGATAAGTGTAGAATACACATATCCGTTTGTACCTAAAATAACCCAATTAAACCCAAAACAGACCAAAAATAGCAAAAATATGCTTGTATTTGTGTTTTGTGTATGCAGGTAAGGATAATTCAAAAATCACATGAAAACCGTCAAAAACAAGCAAGCACGGACACGAGAACGGAAGAGTGAACAAAAGCCGGAAGCAAAGCCAGGAAAAGTAAAATCCTCAGTCTACTCTAGTCAATCATGGTCAATAAAAGTCAACAAAGTCCAAAAATAACCCCTCGCTTCTAATTGGGCCTTACCCGGATTTAATAAACCTATTACTACCCACTATCCTTTTAAATAACCGAAGGACTGATTTTGCAATTGTCGAAAGTTATTTATAACTTGAAAAAGGGAAAAAGAAAGACAAGGGCCATTTGTGTCATTCTCCAAAAGTCAAACGACTTTTAACCGTTTTCAGTTATAAAGAAAGGGCGCCAAAAGTTACTATTCATCCATCGTTCCCTCTTTTACCTCCATGGTAAAACAAAGGGCAAATGAGAATTAATGGGCAAGGAAGTCAATTCAAGAGCTCACAAGCACAATGGCAGGTCAAAAGTCCAACTCAATAGTCTTCATTAGCACTTAAGCCAAGGCCACGTCCTCAATGGAAGAAAGCACAAATATTGGGTTTTTGTACTAAATCATTCAGAAAAGAAGCACAAGTGAGCCTCAAACGGATTGCCACGTTGGCAATCCGTGTGAGGTCACTTATTGATCCAACGGCTAAAAATCTTTGATCCAATGATTGGGAAATGAATGGCAGAGATTGAAGGATTGGAGAGCAAGGCAAGAGGGCTAGAATCTTCTTTGTTTAGCTATAAATAGCTCTCACTCTTCTCACACGCACTATCGAGTTTTACAAGTAGCTTTTAATTTAGTTGTAGCTTAAATTTCAAATTCTTAGCTTAATGATGTTTTAATCTTGTAATTTTCCTTTAAAAGTATTGTAAGCAAGTTTTTCTTATTAATGAAATTCAGTTTTCTTAATCTCTCCTAATTTTCTTTTCAAAGCTCTCTTAACTAAGCTAAATTCTCTCAATAATTTCTTATAAGCTCTTCAGATCAATAGAGCCTTAAATAGAGCTTAATCAAATCAGAAATTAAGCCTTACTAAACCTTAACAGTTAATTACATTGATCATGGAATTCATTGGGATTAAGCTTTTGGAAGGGGATCTTAACTTGGAAGAGATCCCAAGGACTTTACCCTAGCTTATCTAATAAGCTAGGGAGCTTGAAGCTGCCCTATTTGGGAACCTCTTGTTTAGCTAGAGGAGTTTGTAAGTTTCTCTTTTATTTCCTTTTATTCTAGCTTGAAATTAGTGATTCATTGTTTCCTATATTTAGATCTGCTTAATTTGCATTATTAAGTTTCTTATTGTTGCTTATTTGAAGGTTTATTAGCTATTAGTCTCAATAGTCATCTTTTTTGACTTTTTAATTTGAATCATAGTTTTTCATATATTTGTCTTATAAACCTCTAAAAAACCAAAAATATAGTAAAATAGCTTAAGTCTTAGATTATTGATAATTTAGTTGTTAATTCATGCTTATTAAAGTTGTTTTAATCTATTAATTGTCTGGTATTAAGCATTTGTTTAATAGGTTTCAAATTTAGTAGCTTAACCAATCTGTCATAGTCTTAAAGGGGTGTTTGGTTTAAGCATGTTTGACCTCTAAAAGTCAATATTTCTTGTGCAAATTGTTTGAGTCAGCTGAGTTTTCATTTAAGATTAGTTTTCATTTAGTTTTTATAAGTTAGATTGCAAAGATTAAATAGATATGGCTTATTATCTTTATTCTAGCACCAGGGGAAATTTTCTCTAAATTTCACTTGTGAAATTTTGATCTAAGCCCTCCAAGGCTTAGATCTTGCTTGCATTGTGTTTAAAACACTCTATTGGAGTGTGTTAAAGTGCAGGTTTACCCTTTTGGTAACCTGCACTCTTGGTTTACACTTGTGCAAAGTGTAGCAGTACTAACTCTAAGTTAGTACTGCTGTCACTTTTAGTTAAGCCTTTAGTTAAGTAAAAAGAGGATTTAGGCTTTTAGATTCAAGTAGGATATAGTCTAGGAGAAACTTAATACATTTTAGGTCTTAGTTTTAGGTTTCTAGCTTATTTTCTAGCTTAAATTTTGCTGTCAAAGTTTAGCTTAAAAGTCAAAAGCACCAAAAACAGTAGGTTAAATACTTAGTTTCTTAAAAACTTAACTCTAGCTTAAGATAGTAGTTTTTATGGCTTAAATAGAGAGATTATAAGTAGCTTAACTAGTTTGTAGAAGCTTATAGTTTAGTTTTGTCTTTTGAGCTTAATAGCTTATTAAGATTTTGTGCTTAATACCCTATTTACTGAGTTAGCTAGTTTCATGCTTAGTTTCAGCTGATTAAGAGTACTACTAGCTTAGATTTCTTAGCTTTTATAGATTAAGCAACATATAAGCTCTTTAGAACACCTTTTCTTTTTCACAATAAGCTTAAAACAAGCTTGTTATAAGCTTTTAAGTGAAATTAAGCCCAAAAGCTCTCTCACTGTAACAGCTTATTTATAAGCTGTTTTTGAGCTTATTACATAGTTTTAGCTTATGTTCCTTTTATTAAAGTAGCTTATTTTAGTGTCCTCTTTAAGTTCCAAGTGTTAGTTTTTCATAAAAGTCAAAAAAATAAAAAAGTGCAAAAAGGTGTTGCCCACACTCGAACCCACGACCTCCCACACACAACACCAATGACTTAACCAGTTTGCTACATTAGCTCATCCATTAGCATAATACACCATTAAATCCTTATACATGTTTTCATTTTCCTTTTTTATAAAAAGCCGTAGCTTAATAAGCTCAAATTAGGGCTTATTCGTTTAGCAATTTGAGTTTTCTTATTTTTCTTGTGTTTCTGCTAGTATTTAAGATTTTACCTGAATTTTTTTAGATTTTTCCAGTTATTATTTTATTTTTAATCATTTTTCGAAAGTCAAAATCTTAAAAAATCAATAAAAAATAGAAAAAAGTTTTATAAAAATACAAAAAAAATAGTTTTTAGTTTTATAAAAAATAGCTTAAGGTTTACATCCAGTAAAATCATTTTTACACTTTTTAGATTTTAAATTTCATTTTTGAGTTTTTATTTTAAACTTTAAAAATAGGAATTTAATAATTAAAATAGTTAAAAATAGTTTTCTATGATTTTATAATATTTTAGACTTTTATAAGCTTAAAAATCATTTTTCCATATTTTTAGTGCTTAATTTGTTATTTTTTAAGATTTAAATTAGATTAAATTATTTTTTAATTCATAATAAATTCAAAAATAATCAAAAAAATGTTTTTCTTTTTCCTAAATTTTTCTTTTGTCTTATCTTAGGTTTAGAATTTTAGATAAATTTTTTAGAGTAAATTTAGTTTACTTGCTTAATTGTCGCGTTTTACTTGTTTCCCGTAATTTGTTAAGTGCTTTAATTGTTTTTAATTGCTTGTTTTAATTAGTAGTAATAGAAAACCCAATCAATCTTCGAACCCATTCAAATCAATATCCAAAATCAAGCGAGGTTTCAATTTCTCAAATCATTGGGAAAACGACCCGGGAAATCATACTTTCCGGTAAAGATACGTATATTATATAAAATATATATATATTTTAAAGAGTGAATTTTCCTTAAGATTAATTCTAATTGATCTTGTTGAAAATATTATATTATAATAGTGTATGTAACCGTATCAAATTTTTGGCGCCGCTGCCGGGGATTTGAGTTAACGAATCTCTCGTTTTGTGTTTGTTGATAAGATTTGAAGATCCTTTCGTCCTCGAAAGTTTCATTATTGTTAAAAAATTTCAAAAATCCAAAAAAATCATAAAATATAAAAAGTAAAAAATATTTTTTCTTTTCTTTCTAGTATAGCTATCATATAAAAAAACACAAAAAAATCAAAAATATAAAAAATTATCCTTTAAAAAAGAAATTAAATAAACAAAGTTGGTAATCGAACACCAACAAATAATATCTTCAATTGAGATATTATCATAAATAAGTTCCGGTGAACTTGAAAAGTTCCCAATTCGAACCAAAGATTTAACACTTGCCATTTGTGTCTCTACGAAGTACGGCTCACCTTAAAAAGAAATTTTTAAGAGCTACCGTGAAGTAGTTGATTATTTGGTTTAAGTCTCTTTCGTGTAACCGTTAAAATTTGTTGTTGCTAAAAAAAAAAAAATCCAAAAAAAATTAGTGTAAAATTTTTCTTTTAATTCTAGAATTTTCCTTTTTAAGTTTCTCTTTCTAAGTGCATGCGCACTCGCTCGCAAACTCGTAACCGTAACCGTCGTCAACAACAACAAACCCTTCCGGTTGTTGTTGAACCTTGCAATTTACAAGAGCCAATTCCCGGACCAACCATAGTCGCGATGGCGGATCGAACTATGGAGGAATTACTCCGTGCACCCACCGAGGGTTACGGAGAGGCTATTGTTTTACCCGAAATCAATGCCGATCATTTTGAGATCAAAACTAATTTGCTTCAATTGGTTCAAGCGAACCCGTTTCATGGTTTAGAAAATGAGAATCCTCATGCTCATATTAATAGTTTCAAAAGGATCACTTCGACCTTACGATTTAGGAAATGTGCCCTATGAATGTGATAACAGCCTCATGATGTTTCCGTTATTCTGCCGAGGGGAGCCGCTAAAACTTGGTACGAGAAAGAACCCCCGAATTCAATTTGACATTGGGATGCCCGTTTACCAAGTTCGTTAACTCAAATTTTCCCCCCTTCAAAAACCATCTCACTTAAAGAACAAAATTTCTCTTTTTCACAAGACATTCGATGAATCTTTTAGTAAGCGTGGGAACATTTTAATGGTATCTTTAGATCTTGCCCTCACCACGGATTTTATGGAGTTAAGCTCAAGTTGATAACCTTTTATAATGGTTTTTAACCGAGAACGAACAAGACGCCTTAATGCGCGGCGTGGTAATTTGTAAGATAAAACTACTAGGGAAGGTTTTAATATAATTGAAAATAAGTCAAAAGTACGTTATTCGAGAAACAAAACAAATGCTTCTAAGGTTAATTCTAGGGAAAATGTTAGCAAAACGGATGAACGAATTGACAAACTTGCGGATCAACTTTCGACCTTAGTCGAGATTGTTTCTAAAAAGGTTGTTTACTCCCGCACCGTTAAGGCCGTTGAGCAGAAAATTTGCGTAACTGTCAGTGGAGCTCATGCATGGTATAATTTGTTCGGTCTACCGATAATAACCAAAACGTTTGTGCTACCACAGGACACTTATAATCAAACACAGCCAACCGAATCGAGTTAGTAATCAAATGGCAGCACCTGGATTTGTGCCGGTACAAAATCAAGGTCAAAATAGGAATTATAACAATCAGGGTCAATGGAAATAATTTCAATCGAGGGAAACCAATTTTTCAAAACCAAGGTAATCAAATCAAACCTTTTCAAATTCCTAAAAAACAAGTAACATTTTTCAATGATTTTTCGAATTTACAAAAAGTCTAATGAAACAAACGATTATAAGTTTGCAATACCAAATCACTTCGATGAAAGGAGAAGTTAAAGAATGAGATTTTACAACAACCATCAAGAATCAACAAACCGCTTGATGATTCAAAATAATGATTATCAAAACACTTGCAGAATAATCTTTTAAACCATGTTTAATAAAATCTTTCAAGCCCAAGCCTCACCTTCGGGTACTCTTCCGAGTAATACCATTCCTAACTCCGAAAGGGCGAGATTAAAGCGATTCACTACCCGAAAGAGTGTTTCTAACGAAATGGACTCTCCTCGATATCCAACAAAACCTTTCCCGAAAAAGTAGTGGAACAAGAGACCGAGGAAATAACGGATGAGGAGCAAAATAATTTCCAAGGAAGTACCGCTCAAATCCTACCTCCGGTTATCCCTAAACCAATTTCGGAACCCGAGATTCCGAAGACGGCACCTAAGGCAAATATTCCTTATCCTTCGAGACGAGACAATCAAAAGAATCGAGAAAAAGCGTCATACCAAAAAGAAAAGATTTTTCAAATGTTTTTCAAAGATTTGCGTTCTTGATATAATTTTTGCGGATGCTTGTTTTAATGCCAAGATTTGCTCCTACGATTAGGGATTGTTAATGAATAAAGAAAAGTTTGCCTCGAATTAGCGAAAAGATTCCATTGAACGAAGAATTGCTCGGCAATGCTCCATAGAAAGCTACCCGAAAAGCTAGGAGATCCTGGTAAAATCCTTATTCCTTGTGAATTTTCCGGGAATGTATAGATCTGGATATGCCAGCCGATCTGGTGCAAGCATAAAATCTAATGCCCCTTTTTCGATATGGAAAACACTTGTTGCCACAAACTTTCACAGCGACACGAATGTGTGTTAGAGTTACGGACCGATCATAACTTACCCTAAGGGTTAAGCCGAGGACGTTTACGTTAACAGTTGAAAATTCTCACTTTCCTGCCGATTTCGTAGTTGTCAATTTCGAAGCTAATCCCCGAGTACCTCTTATACTTGGAAGGTCATTTTTGAAAACCAGTCGTACCTTAATTGACGTTTATGAAGGAGAAATCACTCTCCGTGTTGATAACGAAGCCGTCACTTTCAATTTAGACCAAACCATGAAATACTCCTCTACGAATGACAAATCAGTAAACCGAATTGACATCATTGATGAGATTTGGTAGGAGATGTGCGGAATTAGTAGGATTTCCTAGTAATGATTTTCCAAAGTGTCAATCCCACTTCGACGTCAGAGCCGTAAACTTCTGAATTTACTTGGAAGAAATCCTAAGCTTATTCTTAGACAAATCAATCTCTTTTGGAAAGTGATCATTATGATTGTGATCCGAGGAAAGATTTAATGTGCATAAAAAACAATTGTTAAATGAAGACCCATTTCAACTTTCTACTCCAATGGGACCTTAGAAGCAAAGTGAAGTTACAAGAAGGCAAATCTTCAATTGAAGACCTCTGGACTTGTAACAAAAAGACTTACCATCTCACATTAGAATATGCTTCTCATGGAAGAAAACGATAAGGTTTACCCGACATCATAGCTAAATGTTAGATATTAGAAAAAAGAACACGTCACTCCTGTGTATTTACTTTTTATTATAGCCTCGTAGTTTAATAGTTAATAGTACGTTTTTCGGTTTTAAGTCGGGTACGAATACCCGGTATATTGTAAGTACTATATATAGCCTCTTCCAACTTTGGAAGAGGTAAGCTAGTTATTATTTCATTTACAAAGAAACACATTTTCTCTCTCTAGAATATTCTCTCTAGTGTTTCTCTCTATGAAATACCAAATCCAAGAATCGACCCCTGTTAGATAGAGGATATACCACAAATGGTATCAGAGCCTTATGGGATGATTAAGATGTGTGTATATGCGATTTCTGCTGTTGTAGATCGAAAAGTGTGCATAGAAAGTTCTAGCTCATTTTTTTAAGATCTCCCAACTTTTGTTGTTTTGTTTTGGATAAAGTTTGGGTGTTTCTAGTGCTATTAAACTTATGGTAATGTGTTGTGCAAATGAAAATCAAGAAAAATCGTCAAAAGTGGTGATTTATAAGTGTTTGTGTGTGAAAAAAAATCGGTGTCTTCGTGGAGAGTTGCCAGAATTTCTTCACGGCGGTTTTGCTGAAATAAAATATTGTTATTAAAGTAGTTACCAACCCCAGAAACACAATAAGAGAACGGCGGTTTGCTTTAGGTGGCAAGTTGCTCAAGAAGGCGAGTTGTTACTAAGCAGCGAGTTGCTTACCAGCGGTTTGCTTACCAGCGAGTTGCTTCCCAGCGGTTTGAACAGGTTATCAGCGGGTTGAACATTTTTTAAATAGCAAAAAATTAAGGAAACTCTGGCCGGTTTGAAAACTCCAACGGCGGTTTGAATTAAAATATTCTTCGTCGGCGGGTTGCTTTGGCAGCGAGTTGTGTTTCGGTGAGTTGCCAAAAAATTACAAACCGCGAGTGCCTAATTTGTTGCAGAACATAGCGTTTGGTACCTTTGGCAGCGAGTTGTGTTCGGCGAGTTGCCTTAAAATTCCACCAGCGAGTTGCCTTATTTCTTTGCAGCGGTTTGGTAGCCTCTGGCGGCGAGTTGAGCTTCTGTCTTAGAAATTTGAAATATTTCAAACTCGGGATTTAATATCACTAAAACAAAATACGAATACGTTAACCCTCGCCACTTTTAACGTACACTCACTAATCATTGAACGAAATCAAAACTATTAATCATACATAATATACAAGATGTCAAGTATGCAAGAAGACATCCAGTGAGCGGTTCTGATATAAACACCCACCAATGCATAAAAAATTTAGAACAGACTTTGAATCTTTGGCTAACAACTATAACGTCTGTTACTGTCTAGGAAAGATAATGGAGAGAATTAATTATGAATTCCATTAAAGAAGGACCACTTTCAGATGGGAACAGTCACAGATGTTATTACTGTAGGAACTGATGAGCAATTCAGAACAAGGTCCATTAACGAGCAGAGTCCTACGACCTTTCAAGCTGAAGAAAAGGAAAGGTATAAAAGCTGACATTTCGTGCAAACAAAACCTACTTCAGGTAAACTAAAGGACATCAACTCACATCATCGAAATCACTATACTGACCCAAAGACATTTGGGAAAACATGAGATATTCTGGAAGGTTCTGAGTTAACAAAGGATGACATGGAAATCTCAGTTATAAGATGAATTTGAACACTTCCGTCAATCAAAGGAGAAAACCATTTCAATAGGATACTACGTTAGGTTAACGAAGCTCATTAATGACATGAGAAACAATCAAGATGACCATGGTCCAGGATGCAGCTTAACTCAAAATTTATGAACAACATGTTTGCCTATAGTGACTAGATTCATAACTGAAGTCAAACGTAACATAGGTTTGAAAGTGTCAAACTGTGATCAGTTGTATGCCTACTAAAGCAACATGAGGTGCATGCTAATGAGAACAAAATTATAATGGAAAGGTTCTGTCAACCAAATAATGATCCTTTGGCACTAGTGTCGGACGCCTCAGTTCAGTAGTATCCAACACAATCATCCAAGTCTCCTCAATCCCACAACAGAACCAATATCCAATCTACTAACTTCAAATGAACACATGGAAGTTCTTCAACAAAAACTTGATTTGAAAGTTTATATCCAACTCACTTGCCCTCCTCACTCAATCTAAACAAATCACATCCTTCCTCAAACAAACATTCAACTTAGAGCGACCGTCTAATGCAAGGAACAAAGCTAAGGTTCAAGACAGGAAAGTTTGTTCAAATGTCCGTTGAAATAACATGTGCGAATAACAGGTGAAGACCATTTCAGAGAAACAATGCAAGAGGAAATGGTGTAGCTGGGAATGTAGGAGGACAGAACAGAGGAGGCATTGTTAATCCTAGTCAAGCGAAACCCATCAATGCTACAACTGTAGCCGAACATAGGGCACATAGCACGAGAATGTCCAAGGCCAAAGCGACTTCAAGATTCAGACTTACTTCAAGGACAAAAGATTGCAACGAAATGCAAGCCCAGAGATTGGTGCAGTACAGTATGAAGAAAAACAACATTATTTCTTGCAGGGATAACAGGTTAACCAACGTAAGATGATAATGTGGATGATTCACCCGAGAATGATTTAGCACTCAATGTGGACCATTGGTATTTGAAGCTGATGAATGTGATGCAATTTTCGACTCGATTATGACGAGTCCTATCAAACATACCATGTTTTCATGACAAATCTCACATCGGAAGATCGAATCTACGATGAAGCCGGGACATCATATGACTCAAATACTCTATCTGAGGTACATGCTCAGGATACCTTTGTAAATCATTAGATGAGTATCATGAAGTACACAAGATGCAAACCTATGAACAACACAACTACGTTGCTGACTATACGAGTAATAGTAATAATATTCCGTATGATCAGTATATGGAAGACAACGAAGATCATGTTGTTCAAAGAGATGTATCTTCTGTACGAAATGATGCATTGATGACAATACCGATAATCATGAACAGGGTTGTACAAAGTAGATTAGCAAATAAGCCCACACAGGTAGTTAATTGACACAGTGACCTTTGAACCTTGTCGAGATATAAGGAACTGTCGGAGTATAAATAACAGGGCAAAGTTTGAAATAAATTGATAGAGCTCGAAAAATTGATGAACAAATGATAATAATATCTCAGACCAAAATAGAAAGGACACGTCATTAAAATCCTGAACTCATTCAGCACAATACTCTTTTTAGTTTCTACAGTTGACCACTATAAGTCCCCAAAGTACAAAAAGTAACACTCTCCTCGAAAAGGATTTTAAACAAAAGGAAGACAAAAATTCCTTGAAGAATTTTTAGACTAAAGAAGCTAAAAGAAGATTGAAGATAGATTAAACAAACATGATCAGTCTGTTCAAACAGTTCACATGTTGTGTCAACCAAAATCATTTTATGATGAAAAGCACAAGGTAGCAATAGGCTACAAAAATCCCTTATGTCTCGCTCGGGCAAAGCAAGCTCAGTCTGCTCTGTATAATGGTCATGTACTTGTCACTACCAATCATGCACCCACTGTCATACATGACTCAGAGGATACGCTTGAGTTAGCTGAGATAACTAGGAATAGAATGCGATTAAAAATGCAAAGCCCTCTATGTATGGAAAACAAAGTTAGGATTGCCCCCCCCCCGCCCCTGATTTACTCGAAAGAAAACTTTCTTGCAACCTTGCTCCCCACAGAAATCTGACGCCCAAGAAACAGATAATTTGGTCCATAGATGACAACAACAGAAAATAGGCTGAGACCTTAGCTCCAAAACCAATTTCAGAATTGACAGTGTATCCAATGCCAATACTCTGTCAAGCTTGTCCCCCAGAATTCTTCCAACAAAAAGTCAGTGAGAGTAATCTTAAGTACACAACATACAACTTTTAAACGGAATTTGACAAACCTCAACTAGAATCCACACCATCATGTATAACAACAGAGGTGAAAGAGTTTTGAGCAAACAAAAAGAGGTTACCTCTCTGAAGTTATATTCCATTTTTCAAAACTCTTAAAAGACCACTTGAACACTTTGTTGGAGTTCAAACAGCCCTCTTTAAAGAAGTTAAAGAAATGGAAGAAATTTTTGATCAAATGAATAACGAAGTGAACAAGAATACTGTAGACAAGCAATGTGCTGAAATTGAGAAGAAAAACCTCCTCATTGAAAATGAGAATCTAATTGTTAATTGTTTGTCGACTCAACTGCTGTACGATGTGGAAAAATCACGTTGTCTGGATCTTGAAGCTGACATGTCTAAAGTTCATGATGAGTCAAAACATATTTCAAAACTTGAAGGGGAATGCCTAAATTTGCAATTAAAGTATCAACATCTTCAAGAAAGTTTTGATAATCACAGATCACACACAGTGCAGGAAGCTCCTGATTTTAACTCATTCTTTAAGATCAAGAATCTCGAACATCAGATTCAAGAAAAAGATAACGTGATTAGACACTTGAAAGATCTAGTCGCTAATGTGAATGACAGAAGTTGTGAGCCTTATAATGCTAAAGATGTCACTGCTCTTATTGAACAAAATGATTGCGATAGAGTAGAACTAGAAAAGGTCAAACAACATTACAAGGAATTGTATGACTCAATTAAGATTACGCGTGCTCACACAAGTGAAAAGACATCTACCATGTTAAATGAGATTGAGAGTCTAAAAGCTCAATTGCGAAGCAAAGAGTCTTGTTTCACTAGTGACTATGTCAAACCAAAAGTTCTTGCTCCTGGCATGTATGCCATTGACGTTAAACCCATCCCTCATCCCCTTAAGAACAATAGGAGTGCTCATTTAAACTATATCAGCCATCTTAAGGAGAGTGTAGAAACGGTTAGGGAGATTGTAGAGGAAGCTAGAGTAGTTAAACCACTGGATAATGCACTTAACTATGCTTGCCAATACACTAAGCTATCTCAGGAATTGTTAGAATATGTGATTGGCACTTGCCCAAAAAGTTTCAATGAACGAGATAACAAGGCTCCCTCTACCCCTGTTACTAGGAAAAAGCAAGTTACTTTTAGTGATAAACCAGGAACTTCATCTAGCAACACACAGAAACACGAAGTGCACCAGAAAGTTCAACAGACTAATATCCCTGTGATTCCTTCTACAGGAGTAAACGCTTCCACTGAAGCAAGCGGATCAAAGCCTAGAAGCAATACAAAGAAAAATAGGATCCTGCCTGCTAAGAAGGAGAATAAGAAGGAAGTAGAAGTACACCTTAGGACAAATAAGTCAGTATGGACAAAAGTGAATCGGATGTGGAAAAATCACGTTGTCTAGATCTTGAAGCTGACATGTCTAAAGTTCATGATAAGTCAAAACTTATTTCAAAACTTGAAGGGGAATGCCTAAATTTGCAATTAAAGTATCAACATCTTCAAGAAAGTTTTGATAATAAAAAGTCACAAGCATCACAGGAAGCTCCTGATTTTAACTCATTCTTTAAGATCAAGAATCTCGAACATCAGATTCAAGAAAAAGACAACGTGATTAGAAACTTGAAAGTTCTAGTCGCTAATGTGAATGACAGAAGTTGTGAGCCTTATAATGCTAAAGATGTCACTGCTCTTATTGAACAAAATGATTGCGTTAGAGTAGAACTAGAAAAGGTCAAACAACATTACAAGGAATTGTATGACTCAATTAAGATTACGCGTGCTCACACAAGTGAAAAGACATCTACGATGTTAAATGAAATTGAGAGTCTAAAAGCTCAATTGCGAAGCAAAGAGTCTTGTTTCACTAGTGACTATGTCAAACCAAAAGTTCTTGCTCCTGGCATGTATGCCATTGACGTTAAACCCATCCCTCATCCCCTTAAGAACAATAGGAGTGCTCATTTAAACTATATCAGCCATCTTAAGGAGAGTGTAGAAACAGTTAGGGAGATTGTAGAGGAAGCTAGAGTAGTTAAACCACTGGATAATGCACTTAACTATGCTTGCCAATACACTAAGCTATCTCAGGAATTGTTAGAATATGTGATTGGCACTTGCCCAAAAAGTTTCAATGAAAGAGATAACAAGGCTCCCTCTACCCCTGTTACTAGGAAAAAGCAAGTTACGTTTAGTGATAAACCAGGAACTTCTTCTAGTAACGCACAGAAACACAAAGTGCACCAGAGAGTTCAACTGACTAATATCCCTGTGCTTCCCTCTACAGGAGTAAACGATTCCACTGAAGCAAGCGGGTCAAAGCCTAGAAGCAATACAAAGAAAAATAGGATCCTGCCTGCTAAGAAGGAGAATAAGAAGGAAGTAGAAGTACGCCTTAGGACAAATAAGTCAGTTTGGACAAAAGTGAATCGGGTTGATTCTAGCATTAGCTCTAAGCGTGTTGTAATTAATTCGAATTCTGAATCTGTAAACTCTGCAAGTAATGGAATGTGTGTTGTTAATGTCTTGAATTCTGTGAATGCTACACCCACAGTTAGAATTGTCTTGCATAAAGAGAAACAGATCTGGAAACCAAAAAGCAAACTGTCTGATAACAGTTTAAACAAGACCAAACAGATCTGGAAACCAAAAGGCAAACTGTCTGATAACAGTTTGTCCAAGACCAGCGGGTTTGGAAAGCTACGGGAAAACTCTTTGCAGATATTGGTTATCAATGGAGACCCACAGGAAAGCAACTCACCTTAGGAAAACTTGATTGTGTTTCTCAATGGAGACCCACAGGAAAGAAATTTGCCTTAGGGGAAATATGCCAGTTAACTAAGCTTTCTGTGAAATGTTCTACTCTAT